>JAAIIK010000052.1:2253879-2261379 GCA_014706435.1 Silurus glanis | reverse complement strand
TGCTCAAGTCCCTGAACATCCCTGAGGCTGCAAGGTGCTAGCCAGCCTGCTAACACAGCAGAGAGAACAAAACTATCTGCTCATGTCACTTCTACTATCAGTTTTTTATGATTGTATTATAATTGTATTGAAATGTTAAACACACACTGGACATAGGAAACTAGCTAAAACACTGGGGGAAACAATTCAATAATAATTGAAGTGCAGCCTTCAAAACCATTAAAACGCTATGATGAAACAGTCCCACATGAGGAACATCCAAGGAAAGGAAGATCAAGAGCTACCTCTGCTGCAGAGGATATGTTTATTAGCATCGCCAGCCTCAGAAGAAACTGATTTACACAAAAGCTTTCCGGAGTTGAAGTGGCAGATATATTGGAACATCCACTATCAGAGGAGACTGCGTGAGGCAGGCCTTCATGGTCTATTTGCGACAAAGAAACTATTACTTTAGAAGAACAAGAAGTAGAAGAGACTTGCTGTGGCCAAAAATCACAAGGAATGGACAAAAGATCAGTGAAAAAACTGTCCTTGATTTAATAAATCCAAATTTGAGATTTTTGATTCTTAAAGCATGGAGGAGGAGGTGTAATGGTGTGGAGGTGATTTGCTGGTGACACTGTTGGTGAATTAGTCAATATTAAGGGGGACATTTAACCAGCATGGTTACCACAACATTATGCAGTGACATGCCATTGGATCTGGTTTGCACTTAGTGGGACCCTCATTTGTCTTCCAACAGGACAAGGACCCCAAGCACACCTCTAGGTTATGTAAGAGCTATTTGTTCAAGAGGGAGAATGATAAACTGCTGCATTAAATGTCCTGCCCTCCACAATCACCTGATCTAAATCCAGTTGAGATGGTTTGCGATGAATTCAATTGGAGAGTGAAGGAAAAGCAGCCAACATGCACTCAACACCTCTGAGAGCAAAAGATGGCTTTACTTTGAAGAATTTAAAATATCAAACATATTCTGCATTATTTAACACTTTTTTGTTTACTACATTATCCCTTACATGTTTTTTCATAGTCTGGATGTTTCTACGATTAATGTATGATGTTGAAAATGATAAAAAATAAAGCAGAACCACTGAAGGAAAAGTGGTTAAAAGTGGCTTGGGGTGTCCAATAGTTTGACTGGTACTGTATATACAAGTCAATATGAATCAGGTGTACAAACAGTCGTATGACATTGTGAGGTGCAGTGACTCATGGGAGATATAGTCCCGTGGTGATGTTGCTAACAGTGTAGCACCTTTTTCAGACAAGGATTTCAGAATATTCCAGGAACCCAAAGTTGTTTAAAAGTCCAAAGTTCAGATAATGATCTCCAAACCAAAAAAGCAAAAAATCTATTTAAGTTTTTCAAATCTCTAATCCATCTGTAAACCTCAGTTTGTTAATCAAGGGCAATAGATTGGTGCTGGAACTAAGCTCCACATTAAGGGAGCTCTTCAGGGATGGATAGACTGAAGAATTGCTTTTAAATCAGTGAACTCTACCTCCCTTTTCCCTTCTCTAATCATAACATGCTGCTCATCTTCTTCTTCACTCCCTCCTTCCCCTTTCTCATTCCTTTTGCTTTCCACTTCTCCTTCCCCTTTTCCATCTACCTTCTTCTTTGCCATTTTCTTCTCCTTCCCCTTTCCCTTTTCTGCTTTCTCCTTCCTCTGTCCCTTCTCGTTTTTCATTCTTTTTCTTCTTTTTCCTTTTTTTCCCATCACAATTCCATCCCCTTCTCATTTTTCATCCCTTCTCCTTCTTTTTTTTCTTCCCTTTCCTCTTCTCATTCTCCTTCTCTGTCCCCTTTCCCATTTTCATTCTTCTTCCCCTTCCCCTTCCCCTTCTCTTTCCTCCTTCCTTTCCTCAGATCCATCTCATTGATTGCTTTCCAGAAGATCGAAGTGGAAGCCTCTCACCAAATTCGCTTCTCTTATCAGATACATAGTCTGATTATTGTCGATAGAAATTTGGATGAAAATCCATTTAAATCATTAAAGGTCATATTTATTTAGATTTTAAATGCTGAGTTTAGACCAGTGCTCAAAATAAAAAGAGTTGTGGGTCTATCTTCATAGCAGAAGCTAGGGATTGAGAATTATATGCTTCTAAAAATTATTTATAGACTTCTTTTACATCAGGCTAGGTCATTACTGAGTCAAACTGTGTAGGTCTGTAATAAAAACTGCATGCAAAAGCTTTGGCAGCTTCACAAATGGCTTGTAGCCATACCTGGCTATCAGCTTTAACTGCTGCATTACAGATGTTTGTTCATTTTGACTCTTGGTCAGATCTAAATGACATTCCATAACTAATAAAACATGTACAAATTGGTTAAATAAAATAAAAAAAGGTTACTGTTTTCTCCTTTTAATTTGACGGGTCCATCCACAAGAATCCCTATTACATTATCCAGTGCACTTCGAAAGGGAAAAGTGGGAGGATCTTATTCTCTTGGATGCCAGACAATATACCCTGAATTCCCAACCCACCAACAGAGACTTTCCTACCCATCGGTTCATGTCCTGGTTTTTCAGCACCCAAGTTTCATCTTGACATGAATAACATTGAAGTAAGTTTGTTAAATGGTGGGTTTGGATATTTTTTCTACACTTTTGTTAGATATTAGTTATATATAAAAAGTATTTAAGTATTTAGACCCAGTTCACTTTTTCAATATTGTTACAATGTAGCCTGATACTACAATCGTTCAGATACATTTTTTTCCTCATTAATCTACACTCAGTGGTCCCCTGGTGGTCTAGTGGTTAGGATGCGGCGCTCTCACCGCTGCGGCCCGGGTTCGATCCCCGGTCAGGGAACCAACCCCAGCCACTCTTAGTGCCGGTCCCAAGCCCGGATAAATGGGGAGGGTTGCGTTAGGAAGGGCATCCAGCGTAAAAACATGTGCCAAACCAAACATGCGGATAATCCGCTGTGGCGACCCCTAACGGGAGAAGCCGAAAGAAAGTTATTAATCTACACTCAGTATCCCATAAAGACAAAGTGATTCTAGAAATGTATGTAAACATTGCCTGAAAAAAACACAACATAAAAACCCCCTGAAATCTCACATGTACCTAAGTATTTAAAACCTTTGCAACAACACTTGAAAATGAGCTCAGATGCCTCCTAAATCTCCTGATCATTGCTGAGATGTTGCTACACTTTGACAAGAGTTTAATCGTGTGAAAGGTTCATTGATTGGACATGATTTGGAATGGCACACTCCTCTCTATAGAAAGCCATAGAGCTGACATTGCATATCAGAACAAAAACCAAGCCATTAGGTGAAAGGAACTGCTTGCAGAGCTCAGAGACAGGACGTCTCCTCATCATGGCACCTGTTAGCGGGTGGGATTTATCAAGCAGCAAGTGAACATTTTGTCCTCAAAGTTGATGTTAAAAGCAGCAAAAATGGGCGAGCGTAAGGATTTAAGCGAGTTTGACAAGGGCTAAATTGTAAAGTCTAGACGTCTGGGTCAGAGCACCTCCAAAACTGCAGCTCTTGTGGGATGTTACTAGTCTGCAGTGGTCAGTGTGTATCAAAAGTGCTCCAAGAAGGAACAGTGGTGAACCGGTGGCACGGTCGTGGGCGGCCGAAGCTCATTGATGCACGTGGGGAGCGAAGGCTGGTCCATGTGGTCCGATACAAGAGACGAGCTCCTGTAGCTCAAACCGCTGAACAAGTTCAGGCCGGTAATGCTCGATGGGTCACGACTGTTTTAAATAAATAAAGATTAAAATGTGGATAATAAAAGATTGTCATGTGGATATTAGGAGCACTAACCAGATTCATGTGAGGATCGTGTTATTTATGTACAAATACACATTCAGAACAAATCACGGTTGTGACAATCAATGAAGCGAGTGTTTTAGGTTTGGAATCACCAAGCATCATTCACTTACCACTGAACCATGGAATATTAGCTGTGCGGTATGACTCAGTGTTGGAGGCTAAAGCTTAACTGGTTACTCTGTAGGCTATCGTCACCAACATGAATATGATCTGCTCGGCTGCAGGGATCCAGGAAGATCATGTGCTGTAATTGTGTGTGTGTGTGTGTGTGTGTGTGTGTGTGTGTGTGTGTGTGTGTGTGTGTGTGTGTGTGTGATTTGCGGCTCAGAATTAGCCTAATGCAACAGAAATGAGCTACACTTATGAAATATCGAAAGCTCTGTCATCAAACCCGGTCGTTTCATTATCCTCACATCATGTGGAGACTTTCCAAAAGAGACCCCACACTGTTTGGTCTATGAAGCTTGACGCAGGAACCAAACAGCATGGCTTATTAGGCAGGATGGGGACTGTTGAGCTGTCTGTGCTCTTCTCAATTCACACTTCTAGCAAAAGACTGGTCATGATTAATGTCTTAGCGTTTGGCTGCTTTCAACACCTTCGAAGCTATTAGATTTAATTGCACAGATTATTAGTGTTAGGGCTGCAGTATTTTATCTTGACCTGAACTTTGGTAATATGGCAATGTAATAGATACTCATCCATTGGTGGAATAGTTAGAATTATTGCTATTATCTTAGGTATACTCATTTCCAGGTTCTATATTGTGTGATTGGACAAAAATAGACGCACGGAACGTGCCTGCAATAGCCCACGTGACTGCACTGACGTAAATCATCAAAACACCTGTGATCTCAGCAGGTGAATTGATGCCCTGCCGTTGTGACGCACTCTGAGTTCAATCTATGTAGAAAAGCTGTTGCACCGATATGTTAGCTTCAGCAATGCAAAAAAACGCTACAACAAGTATTATATATTAGCAGTATTAAAGTTATTAACTCAAACATGGAAAGAGCGTAATTCTGCTAAAATATCAGAGGTTTCCAGATTGTCCATGCAGGGGCATTTGACTTTTCAAACATTTAGTTTGCTGCTTAGATGTTTAACAGGGTTGGGGTTGAAAGACAGTGGTGGCTCAATGATTATGTCTCTTGGGTACATTTACATTTACGACATTTGGTTGGCGCTCTTATCCAGAGCGACTTACATTTGTCTCATTCATACTACTGAGTGGTTTAGGTTCCCTAGTGGTCTAGTGGTTAGGATTCGGCGCGCCCACCGCCGCGGCCCAGATCCGATCCCCGGTCAGGGAACCAACCCCAGCCATTAGGGTTGCACAAGCCAGTGCACTCTTAATGCCTGTCCGGATAAATGGGGAGGGTTGCGTTAGGAAGGGCATCCAGCGTAAAAACATGTGCCAAATCGAACATCACGAATATGGATGATCCGCTGTGGTGACCCCTAATGGGAGAAGCTGAAAGAAAGTTTATACTACTGAGTTGTTTTGCTCCTTGCTCAGGGGCCCACTAGTGGAAACTTTCTAAGGCTGTGAGTTTAACTAATGACCACATCGCCTTAACTACTAAGCTACCACTCTTCTTTTGGCTGGATTAGAAATCTCCTGCTATGCTGTCTCTGTTGGGCCCTCACGCAAGGCCCTTAACTCTCTCTGCTCTAAGGGTGCTGTATCATGGCTGACTTTGCACTCTGACCCAAGCTTCTTAACTTCAAATTTGTGGTAACGGTTTGAACGAGAACCACATATGGCTTGAAAAGTTGGGTGTTTCAATAAATAAAAAATTTAAAAAGAAGACGTTCTTCAACACAAAGGTGTGTGCTGAAAGATGAAGACATGATGTATCGTCTAAACAGCACAAATGGGTCAAAAACCTCATGGAAGCCTGTTCTTTCCAGATGAATAAATATAATTCAACAAAGGAAAATCACCAAATTCAAGACAGAGTCATATAAACAAACACAACAAATCTGCTGACTCTTTTTTTTTTTACAATACTCCAGTCCAAAATCATCTGGTTTCTTGTACAATACACTTGGGATTGTGAGCCTCATTCAGATGAGAAAATCTCTAAGCACATGTGTCTGTCATCTTTCTCTCATCCTCTGTCTATCTTTCTGTCTGTCTGCACCTGATAACATTGACCAATCTTCTTTAGCTTTTAGTCTGCCAGTGAAAGCCAAATGCCAAAATAAAAAGACAATGGGGATGTGGCGTAAAGCAAGATTAGGACTCAGAAAGAGATAGATCGAGAGAGAAAGAGGAGGATGACAGATGAATGGCAGTCTGACCTTCTGTCGCTCGAGATAACATCTCCCACAATCCATTTATAGATCATTGCTGATGAGATGATACGAAAATCGGGGCTAGATTACCGAAAGAGTGTCACTTTGAATTTACTATTAAAATGGAATACATTTTGTGCATTGTCCTTTTTAAGCAGGATAATGGGACGAAAAGAGAGGGAGAAAAAGACAGGGAGAAAGAGAGAGAGAAAGAGAGATAAGATTGGATGTTACGTTGTCATCTAATTGACATTGAAACTGTCTAAACCACTTCGTCAATAGATTGGAGCGCCAACTTTTCCTTTCACATCAAACAGCTTGCATGTCCTTCAAGTGCGTGTGTGTGTGTGTGTGTGTGTGTGTGTGTCTGTGTGTGTATTTGCTGTACAACATACAATTTAATGCCTTACAGTGAAACATTGCAGGTTAAGAGAGTTGATTTTTTTCTTTTTTAACAGTGTACATCACAGTAAATCTTTTCCGGCTATTTTTTTTTTTATTGGAACATTTGTTGATGCAATTGAGGCTTGAATAAAACTTGTATCCATTTGATTACTTAATAATAATAACAAACAATTTAAAGATGTGAATAGGAGAAAGCTTTTTAAAACATATTTCTACGGAATTATATTAAATCAAAGAAAATCCTATATATTGTATGTTCACCTGTAATGAATCACAACACAAAACATTTTACCACTGCCTAATCCAGAGTGAATTATGCCTGTGCAGATGAGATTTCAGGGCCCTGCTCAAGGGTCCAACAGTGGCATATTGGTGGTGCTGGGATTTGAACTCATAACCTTCTGATCAGGCATCCATCATCCTATGTTTTATCATGGTTTCAAAGCAATAAATCTGCTGTACTTTATTTGTTATATATCTTTGTTGCTTGGATTAGTAGATAAAACTTTATTGTCTTTGCATAGTACAGCAACACTGCAATGAAATGTAGTTTAGCATCTAGCAGAAGTTAGTAATGTTTGCAAGTGTGCAAACTGACATTATTTGCACTTTTGGTAGATTTAATGAAATTATATATTAAATGTTATGTATATTTGTTGTAAAATAATAATAATAAAAAAAAAAAAAAAATATATATATATATATATATATATATATATATATATATATATATATAAAACAATGTATATATTATTATATATTATATATAAAAAAAATTTACTGTGGTTAATAAACGAAAGTAAATGTCACAACTTTTTATTGTATGATGATATATAACATCATATACAGTACATATAGTAATATAGTACCCAATTAGAGGAGATTGAACTAACATTAACATTAATACATTTAGATAACATAAATAAATAAATAAATAAATAAATAAATTAATTAATTAATTAATTAATTAATTAATTAATTAATTAATTAAT
>JAAIIK010000052.1:2240032-2253869 GCA_014706435.1 Silurus glanis | reverse complement strand
TTAATTAATTAATTAATTAATTAATTAATTAATTAATTAATTAATTACTACTACTACTACTACTACTACTACTACTAATAATAATAATAATAATAATAATAATAATAATAAGTGTGTTATAAAGGAAACTGAATGCCATATCAGAACAACACATACACTGTATGGGCCAAAGTATTGGGACACCTGTTTTTCCAGCCATATGTGTTTTTTTCTCCAAATTGTTACCACAAAGTTGGAGGCAAAATATTGTATACAATGTATTTGGATACATTAGAATGAAATATTTCATTTACCTGAAGTAGAAGACCCAAACCTGTTCCAGTATGACCCCTGTGCAAAAAGCCAGCTACATGAAGATCTGTGTTATATGGGTTGGAGTTGAAGATCTTAAGTGGGCTGCTATAGAGCTCTGACCTCAACCAAGAATTGGAACACTGACTACACCCCAGGTCTCCTCACAAACATACTCCATATATAATGGGGTATAGGCTGTTCAAAAAGCACACACAAATCTTATGGTTATGTGTCCACAACAATTTGTTCTTATATTGTATTGACGAACAATGAGTGTCGTACTGTTTAGAAAAAAAACCCTACTGATGTGATGTGTTAGGGCATGCAATTCATCCAAACAACAATTATTCTTTCTCCTTGTAGTGTCCTGCTTTAACAAAACGGACAAACACAACATTTTCAACTAATAAATGACTAAAACTCGTCAGTTTCACAGCAGAGAGGTGAAACTACTCAGCCGAGCATAGCACAACTGAACTAATGACTCACTAGAGGACGACTCGGTTTGACAGCAAGGGTCAAAGTGTGTGTGTGTGTGTGTGTGTGTGTGTGTGTGTGTGTGTGTGTGTGTGTGTGTGTGTGTTCTTACACAGAGGTTACACAGCCACCACACACTCCTCCAGACCTGACACCTCTTTACTTCTATCCTGTCCTAACAAATAATAAAACACTTGCTAATGGCTGAAGCACTATGCTACTTTATGATGAGACATTGTCCTTAGCTTTCTCAAGAAACGCAAAAGCATTTTTTTTTCCAAGCAAATGATGTTACCTGAAGCTTTAGTGTTCTATTTATGTACAAAGTAAAATTAGCCACTGTGTCAGGTTGAAAGAGCCGGGGATTTTATGCCGTGTGTAATGGATTGAAGAATATGCTAGGAATGAATGTGCATTGAATATACACACACGTTCAAAAATGCAGGCAATTTACAGAACACAAATGTTCAGTAGCTGCAAAGACAGTCATAGAACAGCCTAAGCACAAGTAATAAACCAAAACAGCAATCAAATTTACACAAACATGGCCATGAGGTTTGTATGTGCTTTTTGAACATCTCAGTCTACATTTAGTCACTAGAGTGTTAGTAAAGTCAGGTACTCATGAGGCCTGGAGAGAAGTCAGTGTTCCAATTCATATAGCAGACCATTTATTCATATAGCAGCCCAATATCTTCCACTCCACCATGTAAATATATATCTTAATTAAGCTGGTTTTGTGCACAGGAACATTGGCATGCTGGAACAGGTTTGGGTCTCCTAGTCCAAGCGAAGAAAAAAACGTTATCGTACCGCATTCAAAGACGTTTCTCCAACTTTGTGGTAACATTGATTACAATGTTGTAACATTGGTATCAATGAGCCACATGTGGCTGGAAAAGTCAGCTGTCCCAATACTATTGTCCCTACAGTAGTGCAATGCATAAAGTAATACACGAAGCTGGCGTCAGAGCACAGGGTCAGCCATGATACAGGCGCCCCTGAAGCACAGAGGTTTATGCGCCTTAACCATTGAGCTACCACTTCACCATATTTATCACTAATGAGAAAACAAGAAAAACCTCAAAGAGATAATATGACTAAGAAACCTTTAGAGGAACCCGTACTAAAAGAGAAACCCATCGTCATCCTCAACTCCATTCATTGATCATTGTTGAGGTTTTCAACTGTTCAGTGATAAATTGCCCTTTTAACAATGGACATTGATCCACAGCAGCGTTACAGAAATAAATATAAATTCTTTCGTCATAAATTAGTTCCTTTATCTCTAATAAGCGAGACAGTTGTGACAATGACAAGGAAAAACTCCCTGAGATGATATAAAGAAGAAACTTTCAAAGGAGCCAGACACAAAACGGAACCCATTCTTATCTAAGTAGCACCAAATGTCCACTCATTATAGTTCCATCATTGTTGAAGTTCACGATGGACACTTGAGTGCAAAACTGTTCATGGCAATTGTATTCCTAAGCCACTGTAGCAAACTGTTTATATTTGTCACAGTCCAAATCCATCTTCATGGTTATTGAGTTAACAGTAATCTGATACATTTTTAAGCTGTCCTTGTGGAACCATCCTTGGTAGCAGCAGCGACTTTCTACTGCTGATCTCTTGAGATGTGCATACACAGCAATCTCTCAACAAAAAAAAAAAATGCAATGTGTGGCAGAATTGTGTTCGGAAGCACCTTGCTGATGAAAACGGAAAAAAGCCCAGCTGTTCAGGCTAATTTGAACCTAAATAACCACTTTTTACAAATGTGGTGAGCAGAAAAGCATTTCAGAATTCAAGAATCTTGAGGGAAATGGGCTAATAGTGCAGACAAACAAAAATTCACTTCTGTCACCTATAAACAGCAATCTGTCAATTCAGATAGCACTTGATAACTAAACCTGGACAGTGATATTTTATTTTATTATATATAGCTAACCAAATTCATCTCCCAAAACGATATCATGAGCTGTAGCGTGACGCAGAAATATGTGCTGATATTAGGAGGCATGCATTTCTGAGCGACATCTTTACAAATGTCAATAAAACGTATATTGCATTTGCTATGTAGGTTTTACAGATGGCTATGAAAAGAATAGATAAATAATTTAATAAATACACAGCTAGGTGATAACCTCCATCTGTCAGCTCTCTTATCGCTACGGAGAAAACACAATGTTTTTTTTTTTTCAGTCCCCCAGGACCTTCACTTGCCTGACTTAAAAAAAAGACACACACACACACACACACACACACACACACACACACACACACATAAAAATATATATATATATATATATATACAGAAATTTGTTATTCATATGCCTGGTACCATTTTCTTCAAAGAAATTTAAAGTCTGCAACAATGTGGCATGGCCAAACTGCCCCTGTTTGTGTATGCATCAACCCAGAAACAGTTCATCTGCAAACCTACCCGCCAACAAGCATTAGCCTGAGGAAAGTTCTCAGTGGACACACTTAGATGGAAAACCAAATAAACTCTATCCCAGTGCTACATACTCTTTTTTGCAAACTCCGGACCCCCAGAATCATCCAGAGACACTGTTTTTATTGCAGCATTCTACATATGAGATACCAATATTTGAAATATTTGTTTTTTTTCCTCCCACTTCCTTGTTCAAGGTGAACTGTCACTGTCATTTTTCTCCAGATTGTTATATTAAGCTCTGCTTTGCAGGGTGCTGTCATGCTGGTCTGCAAGCGCCCTTGAAAAAAAAAAGCTATGCGTGACAGGAACAGAGGGAAAAAATATGTGTTGGGCGACAGAGAGAACTTCAGAATGCATGTTTACAAAAGTAAGGAGATAGATCTTTTTTGTAATATAAGGAATGTAGTCTAGTTCAATGGTTCAATTTTTCTTCCCAATTCTGGACACCCTATTCCAGAGTACCCTTAAAATAATCTTACAGTTCACATCCGGAAAGTACAGTATTTACAGCGCAACTTCTTTCCAAATGCCATTATGGGGTATTGTTTGTAGATGTAAATATGTACTTTGATAAAAATTATGAATTTAGTCCATTTTGGAATAAGACTGTAACATAACAAAATGTGGAAAAAGTGAAGCGCTGTGAATGCTTTCCAGATGCACTGCACTTATACAATAGAGCCGGTGACGGTTAAGGGCCTTGCTCAAGGGCCCAGCAGTGGCAGCTTGATTGAATTAAAACCCACAAACCTTTAATCAGAAGTTCATCATCCTAAACACTGATCCTACCCACTGAACTTACATATTTACACATTTTTCATTTGTTCAAAGGAGAACATATCAATCCAAAAAATCTGGCATTGCATGGCTCATTTTTACATCAAACATCCAGCACCAAATGGGAAAATGTGAGGACAGTTACTTTGACCGTTGCATGGTTGTTAGTGCCAAAGTAGCTCCCCTGGCTGTTCTAGAAACTGTCCTCTACGACTTTCACTGTACATACCAAATAAAAAAAAAAAACAAATTTAAACCCACTCCTGTTGGAGAAATGTCCTTGTTAAACAACGTATGTTGTCTCAAGGCAGCTTTCAAATATAAATATAATAAAAGAATGTATACATTTGTTCCTTGTAATTGTAATTGTGTCCCTAATGAGCAAGCCAGTGGTGACTGTGGCAAGAAAAAACCTCCCTAAATTGGCATGAGGATAAAACCTAGCAAAGAACCAGACTTAAAAGGGAACCCATTCTCATCTGGGTGGCACCAAATATCTATTCATTACAGTTCCATCATTGTTAAGGTGTGCAGTGATAAGCGATTAGGTCCAACCTGTGATCCTGAGCCACTGTAGTAGACTGTCTAATCCATCCTCAAAGTTCTTGAGTTGCTCAGTCAATTCTTTGATCTTTAGGTTGTTCATGTGGAACCATCCCCAGCTACACAGAGTGGTCGCTAATTGAAGAGAACTCCATCCAGAGGTAGGGCTTCAAACAGGGATAGTAACAGTGGTTGCTTGTTGCTGGTACCTCAGGAGCATGTTTAACTCAACAGAGAGAAACAGAGAGGGAGAAAAGAGGGGTGACAGGGAGAGAGAATAAAGTTGATTAAGTATCCTTATTGTTATATAAAAGTTAACGACTTTGACCAGTGTGATTAGGAGTCCTATGGCAGCATAACTAAAATGTAGAACCAGAAGTTAACATAGACATGATCGATCTCTGGGATTCACTGTCAACAAAACTGAGCGAACACATGAGAATATCCAGGGAGACATACAGTTATCACAGTTATACAGATAAGCAATTGAGGGCAGGGCCCAACAGTGGCAGCTTGGTGATGCTGGGATTTGAACCCTTCCGATCAAAAGTCCATCACCTTTCCACTGAGCTTACCACCTCCCTATGGTACAATGGGCAGTAGTTCACCAGAACTCTAGATACTTGTAGCAGTGGACTTTAGAAATCAGACCAAACAGTGTGAGCCAATTTTTTTTTTTTTTATTGACAAAAGGTTTAGTTTGTATCTACTACTAAATCTGCATCTCCTATCTGCTTGGAGTAAATAATCCAATAAAATCTAATAAATAATTACAGTCTTTATCTTGATTCTACAAAAGTCTAAATAATCCACCATGAGAGATTTGTTCCCATGCAAGCCAAAATGTGCAATCTTTTACTGATCTTTTTTTTTTGCAATTTTACAAACCTTGAGCTGAAAGAAAAGGACTGATGAAGAAAAACAGACTATCAAATCTCTTTCCCGTGCCTCGGAATTCTCCTGATAGCAGATGGCATGAGTGTAATAAGAGGAGGACAGACTGAGACAGGTGACATTTTCATTTCACATTTCTGCTTTCTACCACTTTGCTTAGTTAGCAATTAGCCACAACGAGTTAAACAAAATAATGTTTTTATTGCACTTTCAAAAAAAACAAAAAATGAAACAAGGATATTCTCATTTGATTCCCACCAATTCCCATCTTGTTTTCAGCCACACGTTCCTAGGTAATGATGTGTAGGAAATAGAATATGATGCAAGTAATACTATTTGGTGTATCTCAAGCTTGATGGCTCATTGGCTCAGTGTTGCTATGACCTTGAAAGTTGCTTGCTTTGTCTAGCTTTGTTTTATGATTTATTATTTATTCACAGGAAATGCTCTACGGTCTGTGCGAAAAATGCTCACTCGGACAGGCCAGACTTCTGTCACACCCCAGCTGTGTGAGTGTGTGTTTATGCTTCAGTGGCATTTCAGAGCACATACCCTTTTTTAAGGTTAGGCTTTATGTGCAATAACATGCAAAAGAAGACCAGGTCATTACTATTTCAGCTGTTTCAGCATATCCAGCCCGCTGTATAAAAATGCCATTAAGATATTATAGACAGTCCAAGGTTATGTCATGGGCAGTAGGAAAAAGCATTTCACTGCACATTGTTTTGATTACGCTTGTGTATCTGACCAATAAAATTTTAATTTAAAGTTATTTATAAGGTTTCGCTTTATCTGAATGTGCCTCACTCTGTCTGAATTCCTGCCTAATACAAGCAAACAAGCAGGGAAATGAAATGTATCCCTAATATCTTTCTCACTCGGCTCCGATGCATGCTTTGTAAAATGCATGCGGCGGGAACGTCTTCGATAGGAGATCAGATTTCTCGAAACGATCTGATTTGAAATACCACCCAAGGTTAATGAGGTGTCTAGGATGGGAAAACTAGAATTACCATCCCATGTTGCTTGCTTGGATTCATTTGAAGTAAAACTCCAGCATACTGTAAGTGTGAAGCAACTGAGAGATTCAAGTTTAAGGACAAGGTTCTTTCATAGGAAGAGGGGATGCTTCCTTCAGGTGATGGGAAATACCTCACCCCTGCTGGAGATTAAGTCCTTCGGATCAAATAGGAAATGATATTATTTGAGACTTTGGTTAAAATGTTTAAGTATCATGTAATCTGATTGAAAAAGACAGAGTGAGAGACCTTGTCACTGGTGGAGGAGTTCATCACCTGGTGATCTAATAGAACAAGACAGTCTAAGAGGCTTTGCTGCTGGTAGACAAGTTTAAGTCCCTTGGAATGTGATGGAAAACGATAGACTGGAAGACATTATCTTGATGGGTGACTTTAAATACAATGGAATCGGATGGAAAAAGACAGTCTAAGAGGCTTTACTTGTAGTGGAGAAGTTGAGGTCCTTTGTGTGATCTGATGGAAAAAGACAAAGCTTAAAGACCTTGTTCTCAGTAGAGGAGTTTCTTGGGATCAAATAGAAACTGATAGAAGGAAAGATATTACTATGATAGATGAGTTTAAGTACCATGGAATCTAATGGAAAAAAGGCTTGAGAGACCTTGCCCCTATTGGAGGAGTATAGGTTCCTTGGAACCTGTTGGAAAAAGAAAGACCGAAAGACAGAATCCAACTGAATGACTTTGAGTTCTTCGGGATATGATGGAAAAAAGCCTTGCCCTTGATGGAGATGTTCTTTGGGATGTGATGGAAAGAAAGACAGGCTGTAAGACCTTGCCCCTAGTGGTAAAGCATAGGTTTCTTGAATCCTCTTGGAATCCCACATTCTGTTAATAAGGTACACAACATATCAAAGTAGTTTCCACAGTGTTATAGTTTTTGTACCAGTAGGTGGTTGAGCAGTTTCCACAGTGTTATAGATTTTGTACCAGTAGGTGGTTGAGAACCAGAAGCTTACTTTGTCCACGTTGTCAATTTTGTCTCTTCCTCATCTATAATCAACACGTTATGTGAACCTCATGTTTTTTGTTTTGAGCTTTGTGTAGTACCATGTTGTTGTTGTTTTCATGTTGTCTAATGTAACACTTTGGTCCTGGAACTGCACTACATATGGTTGGAATGACAATAAAAGCCTACTTGATGACTTGACTTGACAGATCTAGGTATTGACTAAAGGAAAACAAAAAAGTCAAAAACTATAAGGGCATGAGGTGAAAATAGTCATCACAGGGTTGTTAGGCTTAGGTTGAGGAGTTTAGCAATCTGGGAGGTTCCTGAAGTTCCTGAAAGCCATTGCTCCACAACATCAAGGGAGATGCTTACAAAGAGACATCCTGGTCAGCATCTAGCTTTAGGTTTTGAGAAGCAGACGTTTTTACAGTGGTTAAAGAATTTAGTAAAGCACTGAGGAATAGGAATGAGAATGATTTTTTGATGCCAACATTTTTAGATCTCATACAATATATGCTCTTAATGCACTCATCATGCATAAAAACGTATTAAAGAAATGTGCATTTGTTATTCTCTCCCCAGACATTAAAGATGTTAGGCACTTATTGCACCAGCATTTTTCTTCTCAGTGATAAAAGTCACTTTAAGAGCCTTTTTTCTCCAGGCTTCAACTGCATTCAACCTTCTTTTCATTTAGTCAGTCTCAGTGGGAATGATGCAATTCATCATGTTGGATATTTAGAGTGTGCACAAGAGACTCAAGTCAATTTGTCAACGCTTACCTCAAACCGCAGGGGGATGGGAGCCCAGTCTGATTCCCTCAACAGGGATGAACCTGCAGAAGCCAAGAAAAGTAAAAAATATATATAAATAATTCACTGATGGTTATTAGGTTCATGACCAGGTTGTGCAGAAGGTATGGAAAACCAAACGTTCTCAAGTGGTCTCCTTAATCTTAAGGTAATAAATTCAAAAGAGTAAAGGAGACGGTTGTCATAAAGTAGTTCCTTTTTATTTTTATACATTTATTTCTAATAGGTGAAAAAGTGGCCACAATAAGGAGAAAATTAATCCTTGATTTGGTATGAGGAAGAAACCAGAATGGGATTAACCAGACTTATCCTCAAAAGGAAACCCATCCTCATCTGGGTGACACTGAAAGTCCATTATAGTTCCATCATTGTTGAAGCTATCAAGTGTTTACTGATGGACACTTGAATGCTAAACTATTTGTGGTAAATGCAGTCTCAAGCCATCGTAGCAAATGTCTTCTTCTTCTTTTTCTACTTTTTTTGGCTTCCATTATCCCCAATAAGCAGGCCTGGGGAAACTGTGGCAAGGGAATTTTTTAATCAATTCATTTTTATTTGTATAGCACTTATAACAACCGACATCAGCCTTACACAGATATAGCGGTAATAAACAAATTCCCCTAAAATGGTATGAGGAAGAAACCTTGAGAGGAACCAGACTCAACAGGGGAACCCATCCTCCTTTGGGTGACATCAAGAGTGTAAAACTTTCTTTCGGTTTCTCCCATTAGGGGTCGCCACAGCGGACCATCCGCATGTTTGATTTGGTGACACCAAGAGTGTGATTATAAATAATCAAAAACATTATAAACACTGGAGAGTGAGAACTACCATGAGCAGTGTGTGATTATGAGTAATGCCCTATCTACAGTCTTCTACAGTCAGTTACAGTTGTAGAACCAGGAGCTCCTGAGCAACTCATGAACATCTGAGATCATTATAGATTAATACCAGACCCTGTAAATGTTCAGTAATAGAGAAATAGCATATGTAGAATGTTTTTTGAGTATTAATTAAGAGGTTGTATATCCTCAATGTCTGAACTCCTCATGAGGAGGGACACAATTGGAGCTGGCACAATCTCTGGATGCTTTGTCAATTTTACATTCTTGTATATTGGAAAAAAATACACAGCTTGGTTGTCTTTTGCACTGCTTTTATTCAGTTGTATGTGGCTGTTGATTCACTTGCGGTTTGACACTTGCCTCATTCAAGAATCTTGCACCAGAGGTTTAGATCTTAGATCAGTGGAGTGCTGTGCTAATGACTGACCTTTTGCAAGTGTCTTCTATTTTCACACATGATCTCTGGTGCGCAACCAGAGTGACCATCCGAATCTTTTTCACCTTGCCTCTGTTTAGCCAGACGCTCTAGACTTTAGACTATCTCTAGAGTTTTTGTTTTGTTCCAATTTTCTTCCACATAAGAATGACAGAAGCTACTGTGCTCTTTAGATCCTGCAACAGATTCACAATACAATCCTGCGTCTGGGCTCTGCAAGCAGCTCTTTTAATCTCATGGTGCGGTTTTTGCTCTGATCTGCTTTTCTAGACCTGATGTAAACAGCTGTGCGCCTTTTCAAATCAAGTCCAATCAATTGAATTTGTCACAAGTGCACTACAATCAAAGTGTAGAAACATCTCTGAGATAATTCCGAGAAGTGGTGAAGCACCTGAGCTACATTTCATTAGCAAAAGGGTCTGAATGCTTAGTATGAGGTGTTTTTATTTTTTTCATTGCAAAGGTATGATGAATGTTTTTTGCTTTGTCATGTATGAATTGTAGATTTTTACAGGCATTTTATCAAAAGGCTCCAATAGAAACGAAAATGTGAAAAAAACGATGTAATAATTTATTTTTTTTATAACTTAGGCATGTCTGTGTGTGTAAACCAAAACTTTTCTTTCTCCTAATTAGAAAATTGCTTGCATTTGTCACGTCTCAGGGAATTTAGCTAAAATCACTGTAAGAAGCTGAGATAAACTATCGCTCCTCCTGCCGTCGTTCCATTTTTTTTTTTGTTGAACCCACGTCCCCGAGATCATCCCTCATCCCAAACTCTCCTCACAACCCCCGTTTTAGAGCTCATTGTGAATTATAGAAAGTTGTCCAGGTGTTGTATTGCAATTCATAAGCTCCATGATTGGTCCAGCGATGTATCATGAGCCATCAGGAGTGTGCACTCGCACAACACAGCAACCGACTTAGCAATTAGTGAGCTTGTCACTCACAGCGCCTGCCGTGAAACGTTTAATTCGGTATCTGCATGCACCATCTATCATATTTAAGGCTGACATCTTTACCGCACTGTAACTCATTTGAGATAAACTTGCATTAATTGCTCCTACTGTTAAGTGGCTCGCTCGGTGTGTGGCAGCCGAGCCATCTGCATGCTAATTCACCTCAGATTGAAGCCGTGACGAAAATACCTGAGACTTGCCTAATGGTGCTATCGCGCTTAAGAAGTTACTGTAATTTTATCCCATTATCCCTCAATTATTAATTTTTTAATTTATTTTTATCTTGAATACAGCACATGTAAGCACATCCATACAATTTGTACTTTTTTTTTTCCTTCAGTGTCCTTCTATGTCATATACAGTATTTAATATTTCAATCTAGCATGCCAAACTTGCCAAATCACTGAAGCTCCTGTACATGCATATTTATTTTATGAAAATATTATTTGTTTCTTAATGAGATGCAATGAAGCAGTGGCTTTGTGCTATTAGACATAAAAATACCTCATTTATATGTACTCGTTGATTAGCAAGTGGTAGGGATTGAGGTTTTGCAATACAGATAAAGGCAACTCAAAGTCTCCAGCCCATGTAAACCCGATCTTCATGGAGTTGGCTTTAAGCACAAGGGCATTGTCAAGCTGAAACAAGTTTGGGATTTAAGTAACATCCTATACAATAATCACCAAATTTGTGGTAATAGTTTGGAAAAGAATCACATATGGCCAGTGGTGGACAGTAAAAAAGTAAATGTAATTAAGGATCTTTTTTCATGCATTTGTACTTTACGTAAGTATTTCCATTTGGGGAGACTCGAAACTCCTGACTTGAACTTGCTGCAACACCCGTAGCCTTATTTGCGAACGTTTTGGGCTAAGAATAATCAATAGATGTCAATCAGTATGTTACTAATTACTATAATTCTATTAATAGATTGGTGTGTTAAGAGTAATATTTTTTTTTACATAAACTGAATTTATTAACAAAAGTCTTGTGACAAAAATGATGATAGGAACATTATAGCCATAATAAATCATTGTACTTTGGATACCTAAGTACATTTGAAATCAAATACTTTTGTACTTTTACTCAACTGAAAGTTTAAAGGGACTTTACACTTTTACTGGAGTGATATTTTACCAAGTGTATCTACTTTAACTCAAGTACATGGTTTGTGTACTTCGTCCATCACTGCATATGGCTGGAAAAGTCAAGTGTCCAAATACTTTTGTTGATACAGTGTAGTTTACTTATAGATCACAGAGCTCAAGATAAAGGATCACATGTTTCATGTTGCACATCCTAATCGAAGTACTCTGGAGGAAGTTCTCACGCTTCCTGTTGTTCACTCTGTAAATTGAGCAGTTTATACATTTTCATTCCAGTATGACCAGATGTGCTGGAGCGTTTTTGGATCATCTGCTGATCATAAATGAGAAATATTTCCATTCTGATATATGATTTGTTTGCCACAAATAAACCGTTCGCAGATGGAACAAAGTCAAACGGAGTAAACTGCATCAACACTCAAGCTTTAACAGAAGGTCAAACAACAGTTGGCATTCTGTTCAATTTTCAGCAATATACTTAGGTGGCGAAATAGACTTGAACAGTATAAAATTAGATCCATTTTTAATTATTATTTAAGCTCAGAACAATTGAAACTGACGGACGAGTAAAAGTTTGAGATTACGGTAGATTGCAGGTTGTCAAGGGTTTCCCGGTTTGTCTGCCTTTTGCGTAGAATTCTATTCAAAAGATAATTATGCATTTCAATATACAGAGCATAAAATCTATATAATCATCCTAAATATTCGTAATCGAGCAAGAATTGATTTGAATTAAAAAGTAGGCGTGCCAATACTAGAACCAGCATCCAGCTTTTTTTCTGCTACATTTCTCTGTCGTCATACATGTTCAGATGACATCTCATAATAGAACAGTGATATGCTACAATTCTGATAATAATGTGCCATAATATTTGATGCCATGGCAGCTTGCCACACGCTAATGTACACTGACTTTCTGCGTTTCGCACAAAATTTAAATTTATAAAAAAAAAAAAATCATTACAAAATACAAAGAATAAAAATGTATACATGCATCATAAAAAGCAAATTTATAATCAAGTAACAATTAAATTATATAATGGGGGTGAAAATATTTTTAGAAACAGCATCCAGCTTTCTGGTGATAGCTAATAATACAAGTTGATATCTAGTAATAAAACAGTTATACTACAGATATACTACAATTGTTTATAATAATGTGCCATAATATTTGACAGCTTCCCACAAGCTAATTAACACTAAGTGTGCTCTAGTGGCTTAAGTCAAAAATGTAATGCAAATACTGCATGATGACTGTCATAACATTAGCAATAGCATGTCACATCATGAAATTCAATCTGTGTAAGCATTTTGTTAAGGTGGTCTGGGCGTGAGACGTTTTTAGTCATTGCTTTACTTTAACGATCTGCTATAGCAACCCTTTAATCTTTAAACTGGCTTGGCAGGTAAAGAATACGATAATGACAAGTTTTCTGTCAGATCCCATTCAGATGGGAACTCAACAAAACAGTCTTCCATTATGGTAGACACAGACTCCAAATGCTTGTGCCCTTCACACACTCCAAAGCTTTGTTTCCTCTAACTGTTGGTTGATTATAGGTGTGCTCAGTTATAAGCCGTACATTGATATCTCATTGCCGACCTGTTCTGCCCCTCATGTTACTATTTGTACATCATCTGACCATTGCTTGTGTTCTGAATACAACTTTGCTTTTCGATTTGGATTATTTTGCATGACTCAAACTGCATTCAGGTGGGGAGGTGGTTGCTCACTTGTTAATGCTCTGGGTTACTGATCAGAAGGTTGGGGGTTCGATCACTGGTATCTCCAAGCTGCCTCTCTTCGGCCCTTGAGAAGGACCCTCAACCCTCAGTTCTCCAGTGGTACTGTATCATGGCTGACCTTGTGCTTTGACCCTGGCTTCCTAACATTGCTGGGAAAGGAAACAAAATAATTTCACTGTGCTGTAAAATTCAGGTGTAAAGCACATTTCTTTCTTTCTTGCATCCACTTCTAGTGGCTTCTCTCTTCTTTTGTGACAGTTTTCTACACGTGAATGTCATTTCATCTGTAACTGGAATAAAAAAAGCACCACTTGAACAATTTTATCACTATGAAAGGTACATGACACATTAATGACAAAAGAATGACTTTGTTCTATAGCTAAAGAAAAAGAATCCAGATGAGGCAAAGGTGACATTTTTCTATATTTGAAATAAAGGAGGCACATTATTATTATTATTATTATTATTATTATTATTATTATTATTATTATTATTA
>JAAIIK010000052.1:2223558-2238524 GCA_014706435.1 Silurus glanis | reverse complement strand
AGAGAGAGAGAGAGAGAGAGAGAGAGAGAGAGAGAGAGAGAGAGAGAAAGAGAGAGAGAGAGAGAAAGAGAGAGAGAGAAAGACAGACAGAGACAGAGACAGAATGGGACAAATCAGTTGCTGGGAATGTATGACGATCAAACAGTTATCAGTTTAGTCCCAGTTTTCCAGGATCATTGATTGTCATAAAGCCTGCTTATGTGTCTAGGGAAGATATATATATATATACATAAAAAAAATAGAAAAAAAAAAAGAAATTTGCTTCTATAAATAAATAAATAAATAAATAAATAAATCAGTGCATTAATAAATAAATAAAAAAGAAATTTATGTAGAAATCAATAAAAAAAAATAAATAAATACATCAACAAATAAAACAAGATTCATTATGTTTTAAGCACATTTGTCCTAAATAAAATGGTGTCCTGCAATTTAGCTTTTTGTTGACATTGACACTATTGTTTTTTTTCTGGCATCCACATATAATTTATTATGAATTATTCTTTTTGTACATTTAAGTTCAACAGCATCACTAGGAAAGATCATAAGAAAGAAATCCAGAATTATACAACAAAGCAAGAAACAAGGCTGGTGTTGATTTCTTTACAGCCCAGACTCTAGATTTGTACACCAATCAGGCATAATACTATGAGCGGTGATCACTGATGATCTCTTCAGCATGGAACATGTTAGTGGGTGGATTTATTTATTAGGCTGCAAGTGAACAGTTTGTCCTCAAAGTTGACGTGTTGGAAGCAGGAAAAATGGGCGAGCGTAAGGATTTCAGAGCATCTCCAAAACTGCAGCTCTGGTCTGCAGTGGTCAGTGTTTATCAAAACACTGACGTGTATCAGTGAGCGGCCGAGGCTCACTGATACACGTTTGGAGCAAAGGCTGGTCCGATCCAACAGACGAGCTCCTGTAGCTCAAACTGCTGAACAAGTTCATGCTGTTGATGATCGACGGGTAGCAAAAGGGGGCCAACACAATATTGGGCAGGTGGTCATAATGTTATGCCTGATCGGTGTATGTAAAGTGGTGTCAAGGGATTACACATGATACAACTGCTTACGACTACAATTGCCCTCCTGCATTTATAATGTTGCAACTGTAATGATTATTCAACCCAGATGAAAATGGGATCCATCTTGAGTCTAGTTTCTTTCATGCTTTCTACCTCATGGTGTCACAGTTTGTTTTTCCTCATCAGCATTGTTTCTGGATTTGAATCCACACCATCAGATTTGACAATACTGGTATTTTTTTAGTAACCACATTATTTGACTGCATGGTGTATTGTGTATTGTGTGTGGTGATGCATGTGACATAAAAATTGTAATTGTAATTTATTATTCAATCTGTGACATTTTATTCACTCACCCACAATGCAAATCTTCCATTTTTGGAAGAATTAGCTTTTGTCAGACCAAAACAAAACCCCCCAAGATGCTCCCTTGGTGTCTCTTAAATTGTTTATTTTTCTGGATGAACCACAAACATTCAGCAAAACACATTCAGCAATCGGAGCAGCCAGGGAACAAAACCTCCATAGAAACCATAGAGTATTATTCCTGTGAGCAAAATCTGCTTCTCAAATGTCTTCTCCTGTATTTCTACTTCTGAGCATGTCTCCCATCTGAAATGCAAAGCCAGACAGCACAGAAAGTTTTTACAGTCCGTTCTCGCTCTCAGCTCTATCAGAATTCTGCAACAGCTCGACCTGTAAACTGCATCAGCAGTCAAGCGAGATCTCATTCCTATAATCCTGTGTGTTACAGCTCAAGCTATTCATGCGATGGTTATGCCCTTCTTTATTCTTCCTGTAAAACTCTTTTGGACTTTACACTGTGTTGCCGTTTTAGAAGGTTTTCCAAGTAAGAAATAAAAAAAAAAATCCTCTGGAGTGTTCGATTAGAGGGGAATAAACAACACCAGATTCTTAAATGTTTTACTGCTATTTTTTGTACCTTTTTTTTCTAAATGCCATATCATGCTTTTTTTATCCATTTATAGTTACATTCAATGTTAATATCGAATTAAGCTTTAAATTGCCATCCCTTTTTTTTTTTTTATTATTTGAGGTTTAATCACAACTTCACGTCTCACTGCACAGAATAGGAATTATTTATGAATATCAAAAAATTCAATAATTAAATATTAACTTTATATTAAATATTATGAATAACATTAAAAATAATAATAAAAAATGGGAGCATAAAATGGGCCATACATAATTAAATACGGCTCAGTATTATTTTCTATTACTATTTTAGATATTATATTTAATATTCATTTATATATTTTTTTATTTAAATGACCAAACAAATTACATTAAATTAAAAATAATTAAAATGAAGATCTAATAATTAAAAAAAAAAACTCCAAAAAGGATTTTGAAAAAAAGCTCTATATTGGATGTTAGCTTCTTTTAAAAAATAATAAATTAAAATAAAAAAGTTAAAGTTTTCGGTGTTTTGTGTTGTGCCTTTTTTTTATATGAACTAATTGAAAGAGTGTGTTTTGAGAACAGCTGCTGGTTTTTTTTCCATCTTTTCCAGGAAGCTTCAATATGTGGAAAACGTCTGACAGACTGCCTCATTTGTCTTCCAGATGTACAATTACTTGCTGGATTAAAGGCACCAAATTATAATTCTAAAAAAATAAATACACTATATGTACAAAAGTATTGGGACACCTGACTTTTCCAGCCTTGGAGACAAACTTGGAGACACATATTTGTATAGGATATTTGGATGCTGTTGCAATTCATTTTCCCTTCACTTAAACTAGGAGATCCAAATCTGTACCAGCATGACAATTCTCCAGTGAAGCCAGCTCCATGAAGACATGGTTTACATAGGATGGAGTGGAAGATCTCCTGCTTTAGAGCACTGACTTTAACCCTACTGAACACCTTTGGGATGAATTGGAACGCTAACTTCACCCCAGGCCTCCTCACCTTACCGCACCTACATCAGTACCTGACTTTAATAACACCCTTGTACAAACATTACAAGCACGCTCCAAAAATTAGTGGAACATCTTCCCAGATGAGTGGAGGTTACTATAAGTGTGACGGGTAATAAAAGTGGAATAGGGTGTTCAAAAAAGCACATACAAGTTCAATTAGCCAAAGCAAGTGTAGGTATATCATTTATAGATGGCTCTCTAATAATTTAGCCACTTCTATAAATCAAGTATGCATCCATAATAAATAAATGTATCCAAATTTATATAAAAGAAACACAATTTCTAACCTTGCGACGTTTTTAGGTATATCATCTCTGTAATAAATTGTAAGTACACTGAAAACGGCGGCAGAAAAACATCGTCTTCGAGGCTGTTTGTTGGTCCGTTATTTGTTTTTCTGACACCTTGGAAATATCATTGAACTTTGTGACGAGGTAAATACACGGTGTTAATGAGGAGCGCCTGAAAAATGAGTGATGTAATTTTAATCAATTGCCTTTTGTTTCTGCAAGCGGTGATGGGAGAACAGGACGTGCCCTATTAACTAGGCCTGAACACATTCATCTAAAGGGCATTCTGCTTTTTATGGAGTTGGAGAACAATAAACGCACTGGATATTTTTACATGGTCTGGTGCTTATGAAGAGAGAAAAATGCTGTGTTACAGTAATTGGGTATCCTTCTTGCTTCCTTTGCAGTCGTATGAAACATGACAGGGTGTGTTGATAAAGAAAAAAAAACAAGGGCAGAGTGGGGGGGATGCGGTCCAATGCAAAGAAGAGTCATAATGTTGATTATTTTAACATTATTTAAAAAAAAACTGCACGCCATGTTTTATTTTACGCATAATATAGCATCCATTTATTTTCTATTACTCTTATCCTATACAACAGGGGTCTTCAACTAAAACTGCTTGAGGTCCAATAAATGAACCCTCATCGCCAGATGAGGTCCAGAAAATGATTTAGCTAAAATTGATGTTTTTTGCCATAAAGAAATGAGTGTAGACAACATTTTATTGGACACATTATAAACGAATGAATAAAAGATAAAGCTAAAGCGCTTTTGTTTCTGCTGAACTGAAATTACAGCTCATAAGTAATGAACGCACACCTCCGGAGATCTCATATCACATTTTAACTTCACACGTATTGTCTCTACCTAACTAAATGTATCTGATGTTTAACATTGCTCTCGTCTATGCTTTAAGTTGCATCAGTAAAATATCATCATCAGTATCATTCAAAAACACAACCAGGCAATAATAAAGTGCCGGTGTTGGAAAAATTCCTTTAAGTCCATAAAAATGTAAATACCTCAAATGAAAATGAAATCAAATCGTGGGTTAGGTTGATCTTAAAGATGGAAGCATCTCGAAAAACTTCAGCAACTTCAACAACTTTTCCGCATCGACTTTCCTTATTTTTGAGAATGCCATTTTTTTCGCTGCAACTGCACGTCTGATCGTAGCAACAGTGAACATAGTAACTGTAGTAGCGACTCCCGGTGCCGTGGGACCCAAACGTTCTACTGAGTTGACCTGAATGTGCCTAATATAAATTAAATTATATTCAAAAATGTATTCAATAGGTTTCACGGTCCGGCTGGATGCACCTGGCTGTCCGGATTCCGACCGGAGTCCGCCAGTTGGCGACCACTGGTATACAAAGTCACAGGGGAGCCAAGAGCCTATTCCTGAGGACTCAGGGCACAAAGAAGAGAACACCATGAACAAGGTGCCAACACAGCACAGGGCACACACACACTCATTAACACAATACAGACAATCTGAAAAGCCAAACAGCTAAGGCTGCACGCCCTTCAACTTTGGAGGAAACCTGGACTCAAAACCTTCAAATCACAGAGAGAATGTTCAAATGTCTTGCACACAGAGAAGATCAAGAACTGAACATTTCCCAACCTAAGAATTGTGAGGCAAATGCGCTAACACAGTCTTCTTTTTATGCATTTCTGCTCAACATGGTTGTAAAAATGGCTCTGTAACAAGTGGTGGACAAAGTACACAAACCATGTACTTGAGTTCAAGTAGAGATACACTATGTAAAATATTACTTGTATTATAAAAAAAAGTCTAATGTGACTCTTAGCACACTAATCTATTAGTAGAATGCTATTAATTAGTGTAAGTTACCACAAAATGGCCCAATAACAGGATCCACTGGTGTGGGTGAAGGTACATTGCTGTAAAAGATTACTAAAGCTTACTACAATTAGTTTCATGAATCCAACTTTTACTGTAATCTGACCCCAAATTATAATAAAAATGTAAACTTTAATGTATGTAATTAAAGCTGATCACAAGTATTCCATCTGTTCAATTAATCGTACATTATGGGCCCAAGGTCGCTTAAAGCCTTGCTCACATGCTCACGTACACAAACCCACCAGTCTGAATCTTAGTCAGAGGATATAACACTATATCCTCTGAAAACAAATATTCTTTAAATTGGCAGCTTAATGCTTGCTCATGCATAAGTAATAGGTGATTTAGACACTTTATTTATAACTTGCTAAGCCAGAAATCAGCGGGTCTCAGACGTTGTGCCTTCTGTATGTACCGTCCTGGTCATAGATTCGTGGTAACAGCAGACTACATAATTTACTTAATCAGGAATTTGACATTTATTTGCCAGGCAATAATCAATAAACAAATGTCAAATTTAGAATAAATAATAGAAGTAAGTTAAAAAAAAAGGTTACACGACATGATCACCATAAAAACAAATAGTTCCACAATGCAGTTTACTAATGAATTGTTAAGGAGTCGTCATACCTGGTAATAGAGACACATAGAGACTGCGTGGGAAGTTCTGACTACAGACAGTGTTTTACCAAATCTCCTTAAATTCCCAAATCACCATAAACACTCATAAATTCAAAGTAATAAAAGCTTTGAAAACCCCTATGTTGGGACAGGAGGTGACCTAAACACCAACTACCACCTAGAGTAAAAAAACAACACCTGATAAAGATCTTCTCCAGGACAACCCTCACATCAGTAGGACAGAATTTTCCCCAAAGCTGAGATCTTTATTTTTGGTCTGTTCTACTGAAATGTGACTGAGATCATATTTCTAATCGCACCGAAACCTTTAAAATGATACCAAACTTGAAAAGTAAAAATTCATACATTCCTAAGATATATAGATTAATTAGGCATGAATTCCGGAAATTTCTTAGTCACCTTTCCATGACCTGGCCAAAGAGGGGAGTTCAAGAATGGGTGAAAGGGCAGCTGAACATAGCTTTCTCTTGTCAGATTAACCATTCAGAAGAACATTATCTTTACTAGTTAACTTAAAAAAACATACAATTTTGACATTGTAATACAAGAAAATGTATTATAATCATTGCTCGTTGTGGTTGATTGTTTTCTTTTCCCCGACAGGAAGCAATACAACAATGGACTCCAGAAACCCAGTCATTTCCATTTACAATACAACACAGTTATCCCCATTCTCATCCATTCTTTCTCTCTGCAATTGTTTTGGCCAGCCTCCATCTCATTCGGGGCGCTCCAGGGTTTGCAATTTTCCTGCTTAACTTCATCAGCGTCTTTTCAGTGTTTTGCAGAGTAATCTGCTGTGGATGACCAGGAGATGTTTGACACAGCATGTGAATTAGTAATTACCATTGTATCACAAGTATTGAAGAATGTATATACAATTTAGGTAGTATGAATACGGTATTTATGAATATATGTGTCTTTCATACTTTAAACAAAAGTTTAATAATATTTGAGCGCATGTACCTATTTTTGTCAAACTCGCTCAAATCCTTACGTTTGCCCATTTTTCCTGCTTCTAACACATCAACTTTGAGGACAGGTGCCATGATGAAGAGATAATCAGTGTTATTCACTTCAGTGGTCATAATATTATAATGTCATAATGTTATTCCTGGTTGGTGTACTAAGATCGCAATAAACACTGAGTGCCAAAATTGTCGCATTTTTATTCGCCATCAGCTAAGAACTTCAAAAAGTCTCTCGTCTACAAAACCATAGCCAATACAAATTCAGCATTCTTGTCATGCCTATATATAAAACCAAGTTATGTTTATGATGGATTCCCTAAAGACTTAGCGAAAGCTATTTGACATCCTGTAAATAATATTTCTTGTCTCTTTTCCTGAGCTCAGCATGTTTTCTTTTGTACCAGCAAGAGTGAACAGACAAGAAAGAGCTCCTGATATACAAGCAGACATTCAGCAATGGTTTAAGCCTTTGAGCTCAGATACATGCATTAGTCATTTCAAAAACTATATTTCACCAATAGTGAACATAAGCACTAAAGAAATGGCAGTGCAGTACAGGTAAAAAACCGTGTGCTCATTTATTTAGGACATTATTACACTTGGCCTGGATACTCGAATCTGCGCTGAAATTGCTTCGGGGCTTGTTTGAAGGAGGGGCTCTTAATCGTGGGTCTGATGTCATATAGAAGAATCTTTCCTGTAGCTCCATTGTAGTGCTGTAGATCCAAAGTTCTATTCTATTTGTCACTTTTGTGTATGTGGGTTTGCAAGACGGTGAGCATTCAAGTTATACATTTGTTTTTTTTTCTTCTTTTTTTCTTTTTTAAAACACAGATATTTCATCCTGTGTCTTGTTTAAAAAGCTACAAATGAAGAGCTGATCTCAATTATGTGAGACAATTTTTTATCACAAAGGCCTGTCCCTGGTCTCCTTTATGACCATAACAAATCTTCAATTTCCCCTAGGAATAGCTCACTTTTAAGGGGAAATGGTAGTTCGGTGTATAAGATGTTGACCTTCTGTTTCGAAGGTTGTGAGTTTAAATCCCAGCACCACTAAACCACTGAACTGTCCTTGAGCAAGACCCTCAACTACTCAGTTGTATGAATGAGAGAAAAAAACTGAGAAGAAATGGAACAAATCACATGACGTGGCATACAACACTTGGTAAGACCAGGCTGCATCATGGTTTGGTGGTCTAAGACCAGCATTTTCAAGAGTAACAAAGTTAGGTTTCCTGGTCGAAAATAACATTTACGGCATTTGGCAGACACCTGTTTACCTCCTTCATACTGTACGAGTGAGCAGCTATGGGTTAAGGACCTTGCTCAGGGCACCAGGAGCGGCAGCTTGGAGTGGCTGGGACTTGAAGTCATGGCCTTCGGATCCAGAGACTAATGATTTCAACACTAAGCTACCACTTTTTGGTGGAAACAAATGCAAATTGTATGTGCAAACCTGGTGCACACCAGAGTGTGGAAAGAGTTGTGTTTATTTGTTTTGGTTATTATAATGTAGTACAAATTAGCACTGGACATTTAGAAATGCCAATCAGCTGGCAATGCATGTCATTAGACTGGAGGAGGAAAATGGACTCTTATGAAAAAACCTAAAGGAGATTCCAAGGAAAAATGAAGAATTCAAATCCTTAACCCCAGAGTTAGTGCTAATGACTAACAATAATACTGTACATAACATACAGAGAATACGAACTGGCTCAATATCAAGTATTCAACAAATACTTCAAAAAATTCAACAAGTTGAGCTCAGTAGCTCCTACTTTTATACCAAAGACTGTAGAAAAAACATTTACTTATAATCTTATACTCCAGTACTCATGTTAGTTCTCACTCTCAAGTGTTCTGTATTGTTGAAAGATTTATGATCAAACTCTTGATGTCACCCAAATGAGGATGGGTTCCCCTTTTGAGTCTGGTTCCTCTCAAGGTTTCTTCCTCATAACATCTAAGGTAGTTTTTCCTTGCAACAGTCACCATGGCTGCTCATCAGGGATAAATACACACCGTTCACCTTAACTGTTGATTTCTGTAAAGCTGCTTTGAGACAATGTCTGTTGTGAAAAGCGCTATAGAAATGAACTTGACTTGACTTGACTATTCACTATAAACCCAACACAATGCAGCAAAGCACAAGAAAAGCTTTTAGTCTGCCTTAGAAGGAAAAATGCATTTCCCTATTTGAGGTGTACTGAATTCTGAGCAGGTAATAAGCATTTGCCGTTATCCTTATCCTGCCCTCACTGCTGCTTAGAAGGAAAGAAAAAAAAACAAATGCATCCCCTGGACATAATCCATTTACTGTGCTATGCATATTGAAGATTGTTCTACCACTTTGCAGGCATTGTCAAGTGTGTCGCTCGCTCATATTTCCTCAGTATTATGCAGCATGTAGAGTGTTGAACAGAACAAGGAACAAGCTTAGTGTTTTAAAGAAATAGAAGGAGATATGATATGAAATAGATCCATATGCATAAACAGACAGTTTGTTGTATTACATGGATATGAAGTTTCCTGATTTAAAGAATGTGTATCGATTCTTAACGTGAGCAATCTTATGAACATTTCAAATGATGTAAAATATTATTTTCTGAGTTGTTCAGTAGCTCCTGGTTCCATAACCTCAAATGACTGTATAAGACTGTAGAAAGAACATGACTCATAATCTTACACTCCAGTGCTCATGTTAGTTCTCACTCTCCAGTGTTTTGTATTGTTTAAAGACTATAATCACACTCTTGATATCACCTAAATGAGAATGGGTTCCCTTTTGAGTCTGGTTCCTCTCAAGGGTTCTTCCTCATAACATTGAGGGAGTTTTTCCTTGCCACAGTCGCCATGGCTGCTCATCAGGGATAAATACACACCATTCACCTTCACTGTTAAATTCTGTAAAGCTGCTTTGAGACAATGTTCGTTGTAAAAAGCTCAATAGAAATTAACTTCACTAGACTTGCATTTGGTGGCTTTGTAGTATAGACCAGTGGTCCCCAAGCAAAAAAGCCTAGCAACCTGCTTGAAAACAAAACATATATATGTATATATACAGTGCCTTGCGAAAGTATTCGGCCCCCTTGAACTTTGCGACCTTTTGCCACATTTCAGGCTTCAAACATAAAGATATAAAACTGTAATTTTTTGTGAAGAATCAACAACAAGTGGGACACAATCATGAAGTGGAACGAAATTTATTGGATATCTCAAACTTTTTTAACAAATAAAAAACTGAAAAATTGGGCGTGCAAAATTATTCAGCCCCTTTACTTTCAGTGCAGCAAACTCTCTCCAGAAGTTCAGTGAGGATCTCTGAATGATCCAATGTTGACCTAAATGACTAATGATGATAAATAGAATCCACCTGTGTGTAATCAAGTCTCCGTATAAATGCACCTGCACTGTGATAGTCTCAGAGGTCCGTTTAAAGCGCAGAGAGCATCATGAAGAACAAGGAACACACCAGGCAGGTCCGAGATACTGTTGTGGAGAAGTTTAAAGCCGGATTTGGATACAAAAAGATTTCCCAAGCTTTAAACATCCCAAGGAGCACTGTGCAAGCGATAATATTGAAATGGAAGGAGTATCAGACCACTGCAAATCTACCAAGACCTGGCCGTCCCTCTAAACTTTCAGCTCATACAAGGAGAAGACTGATCAGAGATGCAGCCAAGAGGCCCATGATCACTCTGGATGAACTGCAGAGATCTACAGCTGAGGTGGGAGACTCTGTCCATAGGACAACAATCAGTCGTATACTGCACAAATCTGGCCTTTATGGAAGAGTGGCAAGAAGAAAGCCATTACTTAAAGATATCCATAAAAAGTGTCGTTTAAAGTTTGCCACAAGCCACCTGGGAGACACACCAAACATGTGGAAGAAGGTGCTCTGGTCAGATGAAACCAAAATCGAACTTTTTGGCAACAATGCAAAACGTTATGTTTGGCGTAAAAGCAACACAGCTCATCACCCTGAACACACCATCCCCACTGTCAAACATGGTGGTGGCAGCATCATGGTTTGGGCCTGCTTTTCTTCAGCAGGGACAGGGAAGATGGTTAAAATTGATGGGAAGATGGATGGAGCCAAATACAGGACCATTCTGGAAGAAAACCTGATGGAGTCTGCAAAAGACCTGAGACTGGGACGGAGATTTGTCTTCCAACAAGACAATGATCCAAAACATAAAGCAAAATCTACAATGGAATGGTTCACAAATAAACATATCCAGGTGTTAGAATGGCCAAGTCAAAGTCCAGACCTGAATCCAATCGAGAATCTGTGGAAAGAACTGAAAACTGCTGTTCACAAATGCTCTCCATCCAACCTCACTGAGCTCGAGCTGTTTTGCAAGGAGGAATGGGCAAAGATTTCAGTCTCTCGATGTGCAAAACTGATAGAGACATACCCCAAGCGACTTACAGCTGTAATCGCAGCAAAAGGTGGCGCTACAAAGTATTAACTTAAGGGGGCTGAATAATTTTGCACGCCCAATTTTTCAGTTTTTTATTTGTTAAAAAAGTTTGAAATATCCAATAAATTTCGTTCCACTTCATGATTGTGTCCCACTTGTTGTTGATTCTTCACAAAAAATTACAGTTTTATATCTTTATGTTTGAAGCCTGAAATGTGGCAAAAGGTCGCAAGGTTCAAGGGGGCCAAATACTTTCGCAAGGCACTGTATATAAATGTTTGTTTTTTACATGTAAACATTATATATGTATATATAATTACAGTTGACAAAAAAAAGATCTTAGGTCATCTTTTTTTTCTCTTCAATTTATTTATTTGTTTGTTTATTTGTTTTTTTGTTTATTACATTTTACCAGGATTAAATGCAAGTGCTTGTGTTTAAAGTCATTGGTCTGGTGCCAAACATAATCTCTGACACCTGGCATAACAATAATATGATTCATAATAATAATAATAATAATACTAATAAAGATAATAATGAGAAGAAAAAGACAACGAAGAAGAGGAAGAAGAAGAAAAAGAGGAAGAAGAAGAAGATGAACCCTGGGGGCATGAACTACACCCGTATCTTAGAAATATTGACATGGTTTTGACAGAAGAGTGCAATGGCTTTCAGTACCCTGTCCTTTTCCATCACATGGGATTTATATCTTGAACAATCTTACTTTGGAATTAAATGTAAAACCTGATGGCCACAGTAACACACTCACGCCACACTTACGCCACACTCATGCCACTCTCTAATGTCCATCTGCCAGGGATAGATGATGTTTCCTCATGGCCTGGGACTGAAAGAAAAATCCAATCACACTCCTAATTTTCCCTAAAGAGGAGAAGATGAGATCAGATTAGTCTTGAGAAGGAAATTAAGGCTATAAATCCGTTACAAAATCCCTACACAATAAATTTCCTTGATTTTTTTTTTATCTGTCTATTATCTACGATCCATCGAATGTAGGCATCGTTTGTGGTCCACATTATTCACCGCAGGGATTTATTAGGTGGGATTATGTATGCATAGACTTTTATAAACGAGGTGCTTAGCGATTTAAGAGAGCCGTATCAGATCAGCATGCATAAGGGAGAGTTATATGATATTGTGAATCCTATAAGGATTTAGCAAATTCACAGACAATTTTAACACACACATTTTGCACAAAGGATATATTATACAAAGGTACAGTGTAAATGTCAGTGTAATTGGTTCTTGTTTATCGGGAAAGTGAACGCATGAATGTTCGAAATATCAAAATTAAACGATACTTGCAAGTCCGACATAACATACTGCCGAACTAACAAAATGGACAAGATCAAAGCTTTTAATAGTCTTTATTAACTAATTATTGATCTGAAAATTAAAGGAATGAAACTATTGCACTTTCCGAGTCACCGTTTTCTAATTTCCTCTTCCTGCAGGGGAGTGTTTGGGGAAAATTCCGAAAACAAGAAAATTCCCAATAGTTTTAAACATAATGCTAAAAAATCATGATCCTTATTTAAAAGTACGATGTAAAGTTCGACAAATTTTTCTAATGACTCATTAACTGTTTAAAAGCTCATAATCATGGATAGAGAACAATTGTGAATCTTCATAATCATCATTCTATTAAAAAATATGTTCTCAGGTTTATCCATAAGGCTTAAACATGTAAAAAAAAAAGAAAAAAAGAAAATGCTGTTGGATACTAACTTTCAATCTAATTGTTTTCATTTCTTGCTAATTTCCTTAACAATGATTCGTCGTTAAAACCATTAAAAGTATTCTAGCCAAGAGTGTACGAGGCTTACACACACACACACACACACACACACACACACACACACACACACACACATTTATCTGTGATGATGGTGTGATTTATTACAATTCCACAAAACAAAGCGTGCATACAGGTAGTGCAGTTTGTGAACTACGGGACAATTTCTATAAATAGATTTTACATTTACAGCATATGCCCTTATCCAGAGCAACTTACAAATGAGCAGTGGAGGGTTAAGGGCCTTGTTTAAGGGCCCAGCAGTAGCAGCTTGGTGGAGGTGGGATTTGAACCTGTGGCCTTCCAATCCAAAGTCCTTAACCACTGAGCTACCACCTCCAGCTACCAGAGGAGGTGAGGTAAGGTATTGGATATTTTTTTCTGCTCCAAATGTATAATATAGACACAAGTATTGGGATACCTGACTTTTCCAGCCCAACTGTATGTAGCTCTTCCCTGAACTGTTACCACAAAGTTAAAGGCACACAGTTTTCCCTACATTTAAACTAAAAGACCCAAAACCCAGCACGACAACACCTCTATGTACCAAGCAAGCTCCATAAAGATACGCTTTACATGGTTGGGTTGTGGAAGATCTTGAGTGGCCGGGTATAAAGCTCTGAACTCAACTCTATTGAACACCTTTGGGATTATTGAGAACGCTGACTGCACCCCAGGCCTCTTCACCTCACCTACATCAGTACCTGACTTTACTAACACCCTTGTGACTGAATGAGAACAAAAATCTCCTTTGCACACTTTCTATTAAAGAGTTATAGAGTCACTCTAAAAACTCATTAGACACTGGCCTATAGCATAAATCATGTCTTATAGCTTTTCAACTTCTTTGACGCTGGCTTTATCAGTCATTCTGCACCACCACAATCTATCGTTGTATCCCAGTGATGCTTCTTTTTATTGTGATCTCCGGTTGCCAGGTGCAACAAAAGCAGCCCAATCATGCATATCTTCAATATATAAGCATTTCAGTTGGTAAGAGTTTTCAATAGAAATGAGGATTCATATGGGAAAATAAAAAGAAAGTTTTGCTTTCCAAAACAATTGGACATGATTTCTAAAAAGTCTCTAAAATACCTAGAAAAGAAATTGAATCGAAGCATCCAAGTACTTCATATGAAATGCCATCCATAAATAAAATGTCCTAGTGTGTATACAGTACAACGAGCAGCCATATCGTCTTTCTGATACCCTGCTACTTCAGCCTGACTGCTTTGTGATGTGACGTAATTGGCAAGTGATCGCTCTCCGCCTCGTCTTTACCTCTATTTCCTTGCAATGCCCATTCTCTCCTAATTGATTCAAAGGAGATTTTTATCATGTCTTTGAGTGTGGGCTTTTTATTGATGGCATTCGTTTAAACCCACTTCAAATTGACAGCTTCTATTAACTTGTCTAATTAGCCGTCCTGATGTATGAGATGCCTGTGGATCCTAGTTCCTATGGAGACAATCTGTTGGATTAAACAGGGTAGGTTGTTTTTTTTTTCTGACTGAACACTATCCAGAGGCTGCAGTCCTGAAAGCTGGGTGCAGGATGGTCATTTGGTTTAGTATGGCATGGTTCTTGATTGAAGTTTCCTTGCATTATTTACTACTCTTTGGCCCTGCCATGAAAATAAAAATGGCCATTAAAACGATCTTGAAGGATTAAATTCATTACTCCTACTCCCCTAGAAATTCTATTTGTTTTCTCCTTATTTGGTCATCTGCTAGTTCTCAGTGACCCACCATCACCCCAAACACGGTCATTAAAGAGTGCAACCAGTTTGGTCTTTGGTCCAAAGGTAGCCGTGGTATCATTCAGCTCCTGAGATGATCCGATTTCACTTCTGTTTACAGAAAAAATACTGCAGTATAGAAGCCATTGCTTATTCGTAGCTCCAACAAGAGTGAGCAAACAGTCAAACACTAAAGAAAAGTGTGTGTGTGTGTGTGTGTGTGTGTGTGTGTGTGTGTG
>JAAIIK010000052.1:2188021-2198029 GCA_014706435.1 Silurus glanis | reverse complement strand
AGATAGATAGATAGATAGATAGATAGATAGATAGATAGATAGATAGAATTAAATGATATAATATGTAGAACTGGTGAAGCTATACCCAAAGTTGCTGAGACAACATGAAAAAGGTCGAATGCTGTTATGCACCAGATGCTTGAACCAGAATCTCTCTTTAGAATAATAGCATCTGCCAAATGAATACATATGAATGCAAATTTAAATATCAGCAGTTTTCTATTATTTTTTTTTTTGGTTCCCAGTGAGATTTGTTCGGAGGCCAAATTTTGCTTCTCAATGCACTTTATGATGTTTCTCAATGCACTTAAGCATGGGCTGAGAACAGTGAGAAAGCATGTGGGATGTGGGCTGTACCCGTGTGTTCTTTGACTTTTACTGTCACACTGCACCTTTAGAAACCAACCTGGGAATTCAGAAAGAAAGAGAACTACACTGAGCTGTACCATTTTTGGATCATAAATAAAATACAATATATGGACAATCGTGTTGGGACACCTGACTTTTCCAGCCATATGTGGTTCTTCTCCAAACGTTTACCTTTGAGTTTTGATCTCAACCCTATTGAACACCTTTGAGATGATTGAGGTTAATCATAAAATCAAAAAGCACATACAAATCTTATGGTCAGGTGTCTACAAACTTTTGTCCATATAGTTTCAACTATTTCTTGTTCACATGTGGTCAGACACTGATGACGCACCGAATGCCACTCTCATGTGGTTTTTCTATTTCTAAAAGCAATAAATACTGTGGGGGAAAAAATAACCTCACATACTACAGCAGTCACTGAGAAAAAATTGACATACTACAGCAGTGAAATCTCAAGGACAGAAGTTAGTGATGCTAAACAGATCACAGTGCCATTCAGCGATCCTTTAAAAAGCAATCCATCAAAGAAGTACAATAAGGAAGACATAATGAGGACATTTTGTAAGACAAATTTTATCGCTGTCCATAACTCACACTATACAGTTCACAAAGTCCTGACTTTTTTTCCCCCTTTTTTTTTTTTCCAAGTTGACATTTCCAGCTGGAGAATAAGTTGTCATGTGGCGCTCTAGACAGAAAGAGACTTGGATATGGAGGGATCCTGTGTCTTAAATTCTTCCCTGTAGAATTGATTGAATTAATTAAAATCTCAGAGGCCTGTGCTGCTACGGAGAGGATGAAAAAAAAATCAAGCATCCCCTTTTCTCTTATTCTTCAGGTCCTGGGCGGCAGATTCATGCTTCATTTGAAATTAAAATGCAAACAGATCACTCGAGAGACCATTCTCAGCGTTGGCGTGGAGATCTCTGTGGCAGACTGTACACTGGTTCTGTGGTAGTCTAGGATGAAAGCCTGGGTGTCTGGAGAGACATTAGTTTCAGAAACAATGAACTCGAGAAGTCTTTGTTTTTTTTGTTTTTCTTAGGAAAAATCGATTCGCATCACATCGATGGCGCTCAGACTTCTCCCCCTTCGCTGACCTCAGCGTTAATAATGACTGAGGTACAGTATGAGTGAGAAAGCTGTCACTAATGTGTTTGTTACCCTTTTGGTTTGTAATAAAGGAAAGAGATTGGATCGGGGCCGTCTGGTATGCCGTGGTACTTAAGAGCCGTTATAGTGCTCCAATACACATAATGGAAGTCCAACAAGGTTTTATGATTGAAAATAAAAATGCATTGTAATCAACTGATGGTGCAACTATCGAGGTCACTGATTGGTCAAACATGGCCACTGATATTAATAGAAACCAATCACATTTTGCTAGTTATATTATGTAAAAAAAAAAAATGAAACTATGTTGCTGTTGTACATTTATAATTTTCTGTATAGTATTAGATATTTTCAAAAATTTAAAAAAAGCTTTATGCATCATAACAAACAAATTTTACAATTCAAATCACAATTTATTAAGTTGTTCACAGTTGGCTTTAATTTGATTAGATTTGCAGTTTAATACATTTTATTTTTACCGACAGGTGGACAATTATACATTTACACGGACATTAGCTTTAAGTTTAATATACCTTTAATGTAATAATTATATATTTTTGTATTAAATATTAAATATTTTACCCTTGCTTTTAACAACAAAATGATTTGTGATTCTGCATTAATTAGAGGACACCCTGCAGTAACGCAGTTGAAGACTCATGGGTTAGATAGTAAGTATGCAAAATAATCTCACAAGATTCCATAAAATTGTTAAAGATTTTTAAGTCATCTGAGCGATAATCTTTTGAAAGTTCCAAATCCAGGGATTTGCCGAAGTACATGAAAACTGTTTCTTGGATGTGACACTATGTGAAATTCTTTCTTCGGATCAGAGTCAGTCAGGATACAGCACCCCTGGAGCACAAAGTGTCAAGGGCCTTACTGAAGAGCCCAAAAGCGGCTGCTAGGCGATAGTGTGGCTTTATCGCCCAACCTTCCAAACAGTAACACAAAGCCTCAACCACTGACCTGCCATTTCTCCAAATTTATAATTTACCTTCAAATTCCCATCCTCCAGCCAGCTCTCTCCATCATACCTCAGCATCAGATTTCTACAACTGATCAGTCATCACACACCAGCTTACCAGCTCATTAGTTAACAATCAAGTCGTATAATGCTGCACATTATATCTTTTAGTCACCAGCTATCAGTTTGTGTTTCTCCCAAACTCCTTTGTGTTTTGAGAGGGACACTCTAATCAGAGCAAGGTATAATCGAGTGTTGCTAAAAAAAGACGTGTTGATTTGACACTCTGGATCTAGTGCTTTAGGCTATACAAGAGCCCTCGAAAGGATTGCTCCGGTGTTGCCTTTTCCCAGCTCAAGAGTGGTCATTTGATTTGAATGCTAAAACTGCCCACTGATTTTTATGTTTTTCTTTTTGTGTGTGCAAATGTAAATAAAAATAGCTTTCGGGTAAAGAGAACCTCTAGTGAGGATTGCGAGGCGACTGCAAACATAGTTCATGAAAGGTCATTAATGCGATATTATGTACACAATCGAGGAGTATAAACACTAAAAAGAAGTTTTCATCACCAGCTACTGTTTTGCTTGTTATATACACTTTTATATAACAATGAGCTCAAATTAACCAGAATGTGCTGGAATGACATTCTGGTACCATCAGTAATGTGAAGAGTGTTAAAAAATTAACATTTCTTTCTTGTTTCTGTGGCATGATTGAACTCAAACTCATTTTTTATATGCTATCTAGAGTTACATCCTAATTATGTCCTCATGCGTTTATCAGATTACGTGTAATTGCAATTTTTAGGTATGCCAGCTAATCAGGATTTGATGCTAGGCAGGCAAAACCCTAGCTGAAGTGAATAAACTGAGCCAAAATCTGGCAACCAGAGATTTCTGTATCAGATCACTCAAATAGATAGATAGATAGATAGATAGATAGATAGATAGATAGATAGATAGTGATATGTTTTGCTAGTGAAGAGCTGTATAATGGAAACGGCATTGGCAACATGGTCCAGCTCTAAGCAACCACCCAGCATTTAGAATCATGTCCAAACATAACCAGTCGTATCTAATCTGTCCCTTAATTGCAATTTTGAGGCCAAAACAGACAGATTGTAGGTTCTGCTGCATATCATGACAAAGCCAGAAATATAATCATGGTTGCCTTTGGTGATCACTTTTGGCTGCAAAGTCACAATTTGTTACATTTACTTCATTTGTTTTAATGGATGCTTCAATTATAAAGGATTTATGACTGAGCTTAGGAGATCAGTCAAGAGCCAACAGTGGCAGTCTGGTGATGGTGGGATTCAAACAGATCACCTTTTAATCAGTAGCTAAAGCCTGAGCCATCACCAAAAAAGTAGTTTAGAATCAATTTGTCAATGCATCTGGTATTATTCCACCAAATGCACCCTTCTACCTTTATATAAAAACTTCCATTTATTTTAGTATTAGCTACTAATTACTGAAAATGCAGTCTAATTAAGTGGGACCAAGGTGGTTTATAGAGATATTGTATTATGTACTCTATTTTGTACGGCATTATGATTAAACCAAGTAAGCACCTAAAATTGCAAATAAACTTTTTTTTTTCAACTTTCAAGCAGAAATACCTGATGAAGCAAGAGCTAAAATGTCTCCATGGTTAAGGTTCAATTTTCATTTTAATTTTTTACTTTTTCATTTTAATGCCCTACAGTAGTACTGGGGTTCATGCCCCAGTATTGCCAAGCTGCCACTCTTAGGGCCCTTGAGCAAGGCCCTTAACTGTCTGTCTGGCTGAGCCTTGCTCTGACCCCAGCTTCCTAACATCTCTGGGATATGTGAAAAAAATATTTAGCTGTGATTTAAATGTAGCATTTTTCTTTCTTTCTTTCACTGGAACTAAGAGACCCAAACCAGTTCCAACATCACATTGCTCCCATGCACAAAGCCAGCTCCATGAAGATATGAATTACATGGGTTGAAATGGTAGATCTTGAGTGGCCTGCTCTAGAGCACTGACCTCATCCCTATTGAACACCTTTGGGTTGAATTGAAATGCTGAGTGCACCCCAGGCCTCCTCACCTCACCTCACCTACATCAGCATCTGACTTTGCTAAAACCCTTGTGGCTGATTGAGCATAATCTCCACAAGCACACTGGAAGAGCCTACCTGAAGAATGGAGGTTATTATATGATAAAACACTTCATACACTCGGCCAGTTATCTGATATCCTGTTCTGAGACGATTGCAACAGACTTACACAAGGTTTCAAAATGTGTAATTGAATAGAACAATTGAAAGAAAAGGTTATAATAGCGAGAGGACTGATAGGGCTGTGATGAAATAACCACATGCACATGTATAGACACACACACACACACACACACACACACACACACACATCTCATTAGCAACAGCCAATATAACAATGGTGTCAAGACTATGACAGCCTTGACATCTATCAGTTAAAGCCACTCAGACAGCCTTAAAATAAATCCAAATGCTCCCCCCTCCTTCCCCCCTTTTCTTCTTACCTCTGCAGCTGAAACCTTACAGACAAAAAGCAATAAAGTGGTTCCCTAAAAAGCACAGTGAAATAATAAAGGAAATATAAAAATTCCTTTAGAGGATTATGTAATTCATTTGCAAGGTTTTTTCCCCCCAGCTATTTCCACCTATTTTCCTTCCTTGTGAGCCTGTTCACTTGCGAGTTAACTCATGACAATCGTGCGATTAATCGCGATTAAATATTGTAATCGATGGACAGCCCTGATATATATATTAGGCAAGTCGCAAGTGGAGGGCGGAGCCAGACGAAACGATCGTAAATCTACACCTAAAGCTGATGAGACTAATAAGTGTTCTGTGGCAGTCCGCCGACGCCAATTAAAAGGAGAAAGACAGGAGCCTTGGGAGGAGGGAGATACCAAGCAGAGATGAAAGCGTGCAGACGTGAGGTAAAGCAAGAGTGTTTGGGCGTGAGTACTGGAAAGGAAAACGCCGGGGCAAAAGTGAAAGTGAATAAAGCTCTGCTTGGTGAACCATTCCCTGTCTTGTCTTTCTTCCAGCCAGAACCCAAAGATCTGCCAATCAGGCATAACATTTTGATAATATTATGAGCAGTGAAGTCAATAACACTGATTATCTCTTCATCATGGAACATGTTAGTGGGTGGATTTATTTATTAGGCAGCAACTGAAAATTTTGTCCTCAAAGTTGATGAGTTAAAAGCAGGAAAAATGGCCGAGCGTAAGGATTTGAGTGAGTTTGACATTGGCCAAATTGTGACGTCTAGACGTCTGGGTCATTGCATCTCCAAAACTGCAGCTCTTGTGGTATGTTTCCGCTCTGCAGTGATCAGTGTCTATCAAAAGTGCTTCAAGGAAGGAACAGTGGTGAACCAGCGACAGGGTCACGGGCGGCCGAGGCTCATCGATGCACATGGGAAGCGAAGGCTGGTCTGTGTGGTCCGATCCAACAGACGAGCTCCTGTAGCTCAAACTGCAGAAGAAGTAATGTTAATTATCAATAGATCAGCACTGTTTTGGCAGCAAAAGGGGACCAACATAATATTAGGCAGGTGGTCATAATTTGATGCCTGATCCATGGCCATAAAGTAGTCAGCGTAGATGGGTTTACAAAAATTCACTTAAATCCTCAAACATATGAAGATTTTTGAAAGCTCCTTTTAAAACTGCTTCAAAACATTTGACTGTTTTTAGTGTTATTTTAATGTTACTGGTTGGTAAATCAATGCACAGGTGGTCCTCTGAGAATGAAGATCGCTAGAAGATCAGGACGTTTTATAAGAGAAAGAGGAAACAGGAGGAGGTGGAAAATAGTGAATTAAGTATGTTTTTAGGCAAGAAAGCATCTGGAGAAATTAGCACTCAGTACAGAGCGTGACGTTACATTTTTTTTTTCCTTTGTAGAATTAATTATTACACCAGCTGCTGTCCAAATGATAAATGAAACTTCTGCAGGACTTTTCCCCCTTCTTTATTTCAGGCTTGCTCAATGCCTTGAGAAGTAAAATAAAATTCTGTACATTAGGGTCTGAATGTTTTTCTTTTGGTTTTGTTTTCAAACACTCTCTTGTCTTTCAATCACTCTCTATCTAAATCATGGGGAAAAAAATCATACTTTATGTTTTAACCATGAACAGACTCTAAGATTACTTTGATTATAAATACCTTCAAATGTTCATGTGAAAATACAGCAAACAAAGGCCAAACTGAAAACTGAAAAAAAAAAAATTATAAAAAAAAAAAAAAGCGAGATTCATTCACAACATTCTAATATCACACAGAAGTGGAATTCTCATACACTGCTGTTTTCAATGCTATCTGAAGGCTCAGGGTCTTTACATTAAGATAAAAGAAAAGAAAAAAAGACATTTTCAGGATTTTTGTGAAATCTAAAAGAGGGAGTAATGTGAATGTGTGTAATGATAAAATGTTGCATATAAGATACATTATGGTGAATCACATCATTCTGGGTTTGTATTTTTCTCTTGTTCTACAGTAATGCACAGTAATGTACAAAAAAACAACAACATATGTGTGTGTTCTGGACACCTGACTTCATAACATAATCATATGTGCTTGATGAACATCTTATACTAGCTTAAGTCCCCTCTTTGATTTTGATAATCTTCTGGGAGCATCCAGTAGGCTTTCTCACAAGATTCTGAAGCAGGATTTTGGGAAAATTGTGTTTGTCCATTTAGCTCCAGGAGCATTAATGTGGTCAGTCATCAGTTTTCTAGATGTTCAGTGGGGTTGTGAGCATGATCCCTGTAATGCTAAAACATTTATGAATCTCTGACTGTAGTTCCAACGAAGGGGAATCTTAATCCTACGACATTCAAGAATCTCGGAAATTTGTGAGAAACGGAACGGTTTGGCGAAGACTCAACTCACCTCACCTACATCAGTACCTGATTTTACTAAAACCCTTGTGGTTACTGAACACAAATGTCCACATGCACACTCCAAGAAGAGTGGACAGATTTATACGAGCAAATTGGGGCTAAATGTGGAATGCGATGCTTAAAAAGAACATGGCATTCTTTTAACCAGGTGTCCGCAAACTTTTGACAATAGGGTGTATATACAGTATTTGGTGAGGAGTATGTAAAGTGAGGCAGTGCAAATGAGAATGTAAAATGAGTTGCGGGATGGAAAGAAGCTGTTTTTGTGGCGTGAGGTTTTGGTCCTGATGGACCGTAGCCTCCTGCCAGAGGGGAGTGACTCAAAAAGTCTGTGTCCAGAGTGAGAGGGGGCAACCACAATCCTAGCTGCCTGCTTCAGGGTCCTGAAAGTGTACAGAGATTAATGGTTTGATTGATTGATTGATCCCAGTTACTGCACTCCACTGCCACGAGTCAGATGACTGTATTCACTCCTGTTTCTAGTGTGAGTATTAGTATTTGAGTCACACCTGCCACGTCTTCCAGCTTTATGTCCTCCAAGGTTTGTCATTTGTTGTTCAGATCATGGGTAGCTTGTCTTGTATCCTTAATATTTCCTATTTAGTTGTTTTGTTCTTAACATTAACCCTTAATCCATGACACCATCATCCAGATGATTGTAACATTAAGCATTACATTTCAAATCACCCGTAAGAACCGAGAATTATACACACAGACACAGGAAAGAAATGACTTTCAATGTAAATTAGAAAGGGGAAAGCTAATTAAGTTAGCATCACAATTCCCGGTTATAAAAACAGACAAGCGCATCACAGCTGAGCGGAAATGAAATGAGCTACCAAAGGGATAATTACTGCTCCAAATTCATAAGGAGAAGAGGAAGGAGAAGAGGAAGGGGAAGAGAGAGCAGGAGCGCAGAATTAGCTAACTAATAATTAGCCTGGTCTTGTTATGAAATTGCAAAGTCAAAGAACCTCTGGTGCAAAGCTCTTAACCCTCTGTTATACCAGATGACTGGAATAAAACAACGTACTGTATTAAAGAGTAATTTACTGTGAATTGTGTGACAAACATGAACAGAGGTGGAAAGAATAATACAAATATTTTTCTCAAGTAAAAATACTGTTACTTCAATTCAATTTTACTTAAGCGCAAGTTACCGATCTAAAAATCTACTCAAGTGAAAGAAAAAAGTAGCTCATTGAAAATGAGTTGTTTTTAATTGAAGGAACACCGTTACAAATTAAAGTGTAATTACAAAAAAGCTACACTACAGTCGATGACTTGAGTCTAATGTGAGTTACTTGAGTCTGATTTGAGTTACGCACTTTCACAGCAAAAGCAAAAATCTCCTGTTATAATGTAATTTATGATAACGAGAAAAATTGCAAGTGCAGATTTCGATTTCGGACAGTGAGCGCACACATTGAACAACATTCGATTCGACTGCACTTTGCTTTCAGCTCCATCTTTATTTCTTATGAGTTTAGCGTGTTTGTTCTCCGCCCATTAATCCATCAGTGCAGTAGTTTCTGCGGCACGATTTATTTTCTCTTTGCAGTTTCGTTTTTTTTTTTTTTTACTCAGTAACAGATATAATTTTAAATGTAGTTAAGTAAAATACTACAAACAAAACATACTTAAGTAAATGTAAAATTACACATTTTTAAAATGACTTCTAAAAAGTCGAATATATATTAAATTACAGTAAAGCGAGTACATTGTATTCGTTATTTTCCACCTCTGCGTTCTAATCTCAAAGTAACAGAATGTACTAGTCAAAAAAAAAAAAACATACAGTAGAATTTTAAAAAAATGCTGATATTTCCTGTGAGATGTGTAACATTTTTTTCGAAGAGATCTTTCTGGTCAGAATAGTAACAATTAAAGGTTACGCTATAGACAATCTATAGCAAAGTCTAATCTACATTGATGAAGAGATGCAGAGATTTTACTCACCAGTTGTTGTGCCGTAAGGTGGCCAGTAGGTGGTCGTACTTTTATAAGTGATGACGCAATTATCAATAAACCAATAAGGAGTCGGATCACGTCTCTATCGTCTTCAATCCCATTGGTAGTCGGCTCATGTATGCTCAACTTTCTCCACTCTCATTGGTAGTCAGCTCCTGAGTGCTCTATTGTCTTCACTCCCATTGGTAGATGGATTAAATATGCTCTACTGTCTTCGCTCTGATCAGTTAATAGATTATGTGTGCTTTGTCCTCACTTCCACTGGTAGTTGTATCACATACCCTCCTCTGTCTTCATTGGTAGTCAGGTTCCGTGAGCTCGGCTGTCTTCACTCCCATTCGAGCAGGATGAGGCGTCACTGCTAATTCATAATTGGATCGTGTGAGCTCAGCTGTCTTTACGAGGACCACATGCATTTTATTGTCTTCACTCTCACTGGTTGCTAGATCGAGTGGACTCTATTGTCTTCACTTGTATTGTTTGCTGGATCAAGTGGACTCTATGGTCCTCACTTCCATTTGTTGCTGGATCACATACAGTAGATTCTACTGTCTTCATTCCCATTGGTTGCTGGATCATATGGACTCTATTGCCTTCACTCCTTTTGGTGACCAGATCATGTGGACTCTACTGTCTTCACTCCTATTGGTTGGTGGA
>JAAIIK010000052.1:2172614-2188011 GCA_014706435.1 Silurus glanis | reverse complement strand
CCTATTGGTTGGTGGATCATGTGCTCTAGTGTCTTTACTCCTATTGGATGCTGGATCACGTGGAAATTATAAATCTATTATTTTCATTTACATTATTTGCCATAATCAAAAGCACTAAGTAACTCCATATTTGCCAAGGGTTAAAGTTTATCACATCTCTGGATATGCACACGTCTAGTCGTCAACAGTCGCTTATGCTAGCAGAAGTTAGCAGCTATCATCTAAAGGGAATGGTCACCCGATTTGTTGCTGCGATTCATTGTTTTTGTAAACGTAGATTTAGAATGGATTTTCCGCCTTGTAGTCTCTCTGTAACAAGCTGCAACTGATGAAATTACTGTACATCGCTGTTGTAAAATAAGTGATCTCAGTGATTAATATTTTTTCAGTACAATGTTGTTTAACGCAATCGTTGCCCAACTGATGTGAAAGAGAAATAAAAAAACTTGGATCACAGACAGTAATTCATGTTGTAATGTCATTGTTTATTTTTCAGCAACAATTTTATTTTCAATAATAATATGTCCAACACATGTTCAGTAAAAGTATTAAAGTACAAATGATGGCAAAGCTCTCAGTTTATTGCACTTACAACGTCATAAAAACAAATATAGTGAAATGATTAAGCAAAGTTATTGGTGCCTAATGAGAAGGATGACCTTATGCGTCTCTTTCTTTTTCTTTCTCGCGCTGTCTGATCTTTTCACTTTTTATTTCCGTTTCAATCTCATTTGACATTTGAAATGTATTCAGTATTCACTGACATTCAAAAACTTGATAAAAAAGTCAAAGAACAGAAATGCAGAAATGAGTACAGTTGCCTTTATTACTTGTGGAGTTTTTTTTTCTTCTTCTCTATACATTGAAGGCATTTAAAAATAATAATAACCCACACATCAAAATTTTGCCCTAAGATCATCTTTGTGACATATTTGGTAGAAGTCAAAAGCAGCCTCATTAAAACTTATTTTCTTTTTACATTTTCCAGTAACCTTTCATTCTTTTTCAGTGTTAAACAGATTTGGAAATAGAGCCTGGTGTGAACGTTAAGGTTGCCATGCCGACCTTTGTCAATGGTTTTTGCGAAGATTCTGGTGTTGTGTAATAATAGCGAACATTTGTACATACACTATATTGTCAAACTCTTGACATCCATTTATAAGAACAGAGCAACCATTATCTCGATTAAAAGTTTTTCTTTCTTTCTGCGTTTTTTCCCTTCTCCATTGGAGGTTTTTTTCCTTCAAGTCTACTTGACAGATTCTTGGAGAAGACATTTATGTGTGTGCACTTTTAAGAGGGTTTGAGCCAGAACACCCACATACTCTTTGCATTCACTGTATTCCATATTAAACAGCATCTATTCAGATCTTTTGTTAGATTTTCCATACGACAGCTCGCTCTTGTACCGATGGAAGTCTGAAAAACGTCAGAGTGTCTCTGCATGGTGTGCACAGAGTTTCATATCACACTAGATGTTTCTAAGCGAGAACAAGCTATTGATTTCTACTCGGGATGCATAGTGACAGAGCGTGAGGGCATGAAATGACCCAATTTTTAGGTTGCAGTATCTCTGGGGAAACGAAAGAGAAACACATGAGAATCGGAAAGAGAGAGACAGTACGTTTTACGCTTTATGCAACGCATTTAACCTTAGACCATTGCATGTTGAATTCTCTAATCTGATTGGTCAGCGGGTTTGGACAATAGTTTCAGCTGAAGCATGAACAATGGCTTTATTTTAAGGCGCTCAATCTAATACTGTACATTGCCGTTTCTATAGTAACAGCTTAAATGTAAAGGCTCATAATCTAAAACTAATAATAATAACGATAATAATACCAACATATTTTGTTATTTACATATACTTATATATACATTTGTATAAAGAAATATGAAAGCATAGGTTTTTTCTGCCTTTTTGCCAAATCTTTTCATGCTCACACATTTTTCTGAAAAGAAAAACAACTACGTTTTGAAAGTTTTATATCTTATTACTGTAACTGCACCTAAAAATTATACGTAGAATGGAGGTTAATTTTTATTTAATTTTTATTTATCCAGGAAATAATCAAAAATTAAAACAAAGCACCTCTGAGACTCTCCAATGCCACTATTGGTTCAGTTACTTTCAAACTATTTAGAGAAAAGCTGGAAATATGATTCTATATCCTTTTTATATAAAGGAAAATTTTGATGTTCATATAATTGTTTGATGTAAAATGCAATGCATTTCTGGGAAAACCTGTAGAATAAATTCAAATGTCTTTATTTTGAAAATGCATCTTGGTTTCTACAGTTTTTTTTGTTTTCCAGGAAATATAAGACATCTAGAAACCTATTAAACACACTGGCCAGCAAAGTATAAAACATATCATTGATCAAAAGTTCTTCTCTGAAAGCACTTACTGCATTAATAGATATAATATGTGAATAAATAAAAAATGTAATGTTTATGATGTGAAAAATTTGAGAAGAATTCTGTTTGTGGACACCTGATGATACTGGTATGTGCTTTTTGAATATCCAATTTAACATTTAGTCCCTTTTTGTTCTTATAATAACCTCCACTCATGTGGGAAGATGTTCCATTTGATTTTTGTGAAGATTTGCTTTCATTCATCCCTGAGTTCAGAGCTCTATTGCAGGCCATACGAGATCCGCTTCAAATCTACAGATACTCAGGTTTTAAAAGAATCTGGTAAAAGTTGAAGTTCTGACTACACTTTTTCACTTAAGTTAAAGTAAAGAAGTTTGGGCTCTGACATGTACTTAAGTCAAAATTGGTCATTATTACGACCTGTTTTAGTGTCACACTGGTAACTGAACCTCACATCATATTAATACAGAATATTAATACAAAACAATTTCAAATGTTGTTACCTAATGAATGTATCCAGACTGAAAATCCACCATATCGAACACAAGCAGAGAAAAGAAGATGATGATCAGGTCTCTGTTCTCAGTCGTTTACATCACTGACTCCCTCTGTCTCATCCACATTAACCCCAGACTTCTTGTTGTATTCTGCCCTGCTCTTTGTTAGCTTCCTAAACTAGCCTGCGTCTGTGGTGTGTGATATTGATCATGTCACCAAATAAAAAACTAAAGTAACGAGCCTTGTTTAAAAATGTAAGAAGTAGAAAGTACAGGTATTTGTGTAATATTTAATGAAGTAAAAGTAAAAAGTTGTCAGAAAAAGAAACAGTGAAGTAAAGTATTTAAACTAGAATAATCTACTTAAGTACAGTAATGAAGTGTTTGTACTTCATTACTTTCCACCTTTGCACTTGGCTGGAAATGTCAGTTGTCAAAAACCTGTCCATATACTGTATTATCTCATTTCTTATATCTTTCTTTCTACTTCACCTTCACTTCTCCTTTGCAGCTGTGGCGCATTAAAGCAAACTAAATGAGTTTACTTCAATTCTGGCCCTGCCTCATTCTCTCAAGGCATTTTTCTTTTCTCTTCACAGGGCCAAAGTGTTCCTAAGACTGAAAGCTGAATGCTGAAATGATCGACATGGTTTATTCATGGCTCGTTGCGCAACAACAATTAACGGATCTTCATGCTTTTGTCAAGATTCTGTGCCAGCTGTGTGAGAATTGCAGCTTTGGTGGGTAAAAGCTAGAATTATGGTCTCATAAAGTTAGAGCTGGTGTTTTACAGTAACTTCAGATAAGAAACCAAATCTTTCCCTGAGTTGTGCTGCACATTAGTGATGTTGTAAAAATCCATGAGGTTACTGTGAATGGTTAAACTAAAAAAAAAAAAAAAAATGAAGATGGATTTGGACAATGCATTAAGACTGCAATTATCATGAACACTTTTGCATAACTTCAACAATAATGAAACTATATTCAATGGACATTTAGTGTCACCTAGATGAAAACAGGTTCCTTTTAAAGTCAGGTTCCGCTAAAGGTTTCTTCCTCATACAATCTCAGGGAGATTTTTCCTTGCCGATGTCACCACTGGCTTGCTCATTAGGAGCAAACATATAGGAACTAGTGTTTGATGTTTTTGTCCGTTGTTAAAAGCTCTATATACATAATCTGTTTGCGAATGGATTTACAACGTTTATATACCTTTATCAATAAAGGTATATAAATATTTGACACTGCTACCAATGCACTTCTAGTTAGATACTAACTGCTTTATGTGTCCTTGTTCCGTAACTTCTGCAATGACAATAAAGTTGAAACTAATCAAATCTAATCTAATCTAAAAGCGTTATTTGTTTGAGCACTTTTTTAAATCACACATGATCATACAAAGATGTATTTTTTCGAATAGAATATGATATTTCATTTATAGATTTCAAACATAACATTATGTATTCTGACTTTTTTGGTCTTCCCCAAACTGCTACCACAAAGTTGGAGTCACACAATCCTATATGATGTCTTAGAAGACCCTCAACCCTACTGAACACCTTTGGGATCATTTAGAATGCTGACTGCACCCCAGACCACCTCACATCACCTGCATCAGTACCTGACTTTACTACACCCTTGTGTCTAAATGTAGACAAACCTCCTCAAGCACAACCCAACATCTAAAGGAAATAACTTCCCAGAATAGTTGAGGTGGAATATAACAGCAAATGAATGTCAACTGTCCACAAATTGTCCATATAGTATATTAGGAGAAACATCAAAATGGCTAACCAATTTTTCCAGAGTAAATTAAGGAGCCAAACGGAATTGTGTTGGATTAAGAAGATTTTAGGGCATCTTGTTCTCCAAGCATCCTGTTCACCTTGTTTACCAAAATGTATACTATAACCTGATTGTTTTTTTTTAGAACATTAATTTAGCACCAAAATGTCTAGAGATAATTGCATTCTCCTGGATTTTTCCATCACCAAAAGTAAATGGCTTGTTGGCCAGCTAGTTTCTACTTCTGTTGTGTGTGTTTTTTTTTTTTTTTTTCAACCTACCTAAGAACTCTAACAACGAGCTCCAGATGTGGAATTTACATCGAAATTGCATTTACATGTTAGGCGGAAACATTTGGAGCTACAGTTCTGGCCACATCCCAAATTTCCAACCATCAGCGAGACAAGCAAGTGGGTTTGGGGAATGTAATTTAGTAGATGAGCAATTGCAGGCTGGTTGGCATCCATATGTGAAAATGTTAAGTGTGCCAAACAGCAATAAGTTACAACCATAAAATCATGTGTGTGTGTATGCACTCGTTTGAAAGATGCATTGTAGAGAGGGGTACTGTATTCTGCTTTGCATTTAACGCAAGTATAATTATTTAGTGTTGTGAAAAAAAATGAACAATGCCTCATTGTGCAACAGTGGATTACACGAAACTCAGCAAACAAAACCCAGGCTGGTAAGTGACATGGGACGTGCAAAAAAAAAAGATTGCATCAATCGCATATTGCAGTGGAGGCACAAAGCAGTTTTTGATGCCTCCCTATTCAACAAGCTGTGCTCAGATTTCGCTATTTAGGCAGCACTAATCTAACGTACGACAATAAAAAGCGCCTCGATGTTTATCAATTTAAGAGGCGGGGGATGGGTACAGAGAGCTTCCATATAAAATATTTTCTCACATTTCTTCCATCTGTTCCATTCCATAAATAGTTGGTTGGCTTTAGATGCTTTGGATTATTTATAAAAAATAAAAATAAATCTTAGAATTAGAAATCGTAGAATCTAAAATCTTAGAATTGAAATTCTAGAACTACTTACATACACTGATCAGACATAACATTATGACCAACTGCCTAATATTGTGTTGGTCCCCCTTTTGCTGCCAAAAAAGTTCTGACCCTTAGTGCATCAACAGCATGAACTTCTTCAGCTGTTTGAGCTACTGGAGCTCGTCTGTTGGATCGAACCACATGAACCAGCCTTTGCCCCCACATGCATCAATGAGCCTCGACTGCCCATGACCCTGTCCCCAGTTCACCATTTTTCCACTGTTAATAGATACTGACCACTGCAGACCAGGAACATCCTACAAGAACTGCAGTTTTGGAGACCCAGTCGTCTGGCCATCACAATTTGGACATTTTCCCTGCTTCACATCAACTTTGAGGACAAAATGTTTATTTGCTGGATAATCTATCCCACCCACTAGCAGGTGCCATGATGAAGAAATAATCAGTGTTATTCACTTCACCGCTCATAATGTTATAATGCCAAAATGTTATGCCTGGTCAGTGTAAACTATTTTGAGTTTTTGTAGACACCGGACAATAAGATTAGTCCCATTCCACAGAAGTCTCACACAATCGTCTCTATTTAAAGGTGTAATGGTGCTTTTTTCTTGTCACGTGTACATTATAGCGCAGTGAATTCCTTTCTTTGCACATAACAGCGATGTTAAAAACAGGGGCCTTGCTCAGGGGCCCAAGAGAAGCAGCTCGGCAGTACTGGGGCTTGAATTCCTGACCTTCTCATAAGTAACTTAGAGCCTTAACAACTGAGCCGTCGCCTCCCTAACTTTACTGTTACTTCTGTCCATACTTTGGTCTATTTGCTGATATAATAACTTCCACTCTTTCGGAAGATGTTCAACAAGATTTTGGAGTGTGATTGTGGAGATTCAGCCACAAGGGCATGCCGAGCTCTACAATAGACCTCTCAAGATCTTAAACCTCAACACATGTAATCTATAGCTGACTTTGTGCACAGGTGCATTGTCGTGTTGGAACAGATTCGGTTCTCCTAGTTCAAGTCAAGGGAAAATGTAATGCTACCCAAAGACATCCTATTCAGTTGTGTGACTCCAACAAGACAAGCTAGAAATGCCAGGTGTCCTGATTTTTTGGCCAATATAGTGTTTTGGATTCATACAATAACTTCAAGGATAAATGTATATTTTTTTCCAATGTATTTTTAACTAGCCGAGTCTGGGGATGTGTCAGAGTCCCTAAATATTCGTTCCAGAGCTATGGAGAAGATCAGGTTTATGGAGTTGCATAAAGCCTCAGTCCAGTTTATCACAGCTGTGTCACATCGATTAGGTCACACTTGAGATTCGATTCTTATTGCCCTCATCCCTTCGCAAAATGGAGCAGTGATTAACGAGCATTTATAGGGTTAGAAATATACTGCGAGTGAAAAGAAACTAACACCCATTTGTTTTTAATCTACAAATTTATTTCTAATTATTTTAGAGATCAGAGATGGCAAATTTTACGCATAAGAATTGTAAGAAATTATAATCTATACATTTAAGTTTAGCAGAAATAAGTATGGCTATATATACATTTATTGTATGTCCAAAAATTTTAAGCTTCGCATTTCTGTAGATATGATAATTAATCTCATGAGGAATACGGTGCCGTTTCAGTTCCAAATTCAGGCCATGTGTAGTGATAGGAGAAGGCACTTTGAATTTCTAGGATGTCCTCTGAGAAAACTAAATCCATTTATCTGAATGATTTCTTTTTACACAAGAACAACCTTGAACTCAAAAATGACTTGATGGCTAATTTTATTATTATTTTATTATTTTATTTAATTATAATTTTATTATAGTTTCGCTCGAGAATAAATCTTCTTAATTCTGTTAAAAAAGAAAGAAAAAAAAAAACACAACATATGTACAAGCTACACTAAACCTGTCAAGTAGGGCTGGACAATACCAATTTTTATTATTTAAATTTATATAATATCATTTTTTATGGACAATTTTGTATTCAATCCAATGCCATGTACTTTCACATATATTGTCAATAACAATTCTGATACCAATGGCGATCATTTGAAGCTATCATCATTAATTTAGAAAAACTATTGACGATTGAATCATTTATAAAAAAATAAATAAATAAATAAACAAACAATATTTTAACAAAATACAATCATAATATGTCACAAAAACACTATCCAACCAGTCACATCAAGTCAAGTCAAATTAAGAAACTTTTATTGTCATTTTAACCATATATAGAGGACGTAGTCGATTCCAAGATATATGACTGATCGACACAACTTGTTTTTATGATAAATGGAGGGATGGTGCAAAAAGAAAGTTCCTGTTCGCTTTAAATAAATATGAAATACACATAAAAAAAAGAATTCCCAGGTAGGATCGATATTTTAGTGTGAGAATGACGTATCATAACCACGTATCGTCATGATATTGGCGGTAACATCACGTTACAAGTGCGTCAGGAAAAGTTATAATAATATTTATCTTAACGTGTATTAGGTTTACTTGAGATCTATTGCAAATATAGCAATCTAGCTATAGAAACCATGAGCTACCTAGAAGATTACGCATGAGTTTCATACGATCTATCAGTCATGAGAATATTTCAGTTTCAGCACTTGACATGTCTGAACACTTCTTATTTGTGAGGAAGTTCTACAATAAAATACAAAGGTTCAAAGTGACGCTTGGTATTTTTGCAGTAATTATACACTACTGCACGTCTTCTTCGATCACATGACATTATCGATCACCTCTCCACTCTTTCTCACTTACTTTCTCACTGTTTCTGCTGAAAGTAGGGTTGTTGTTTTTTTTGAGCAGTGCCGGGGAGTAAGTAATGGCAACCCAAGTCCACAGTAAATCAAAACGGGTCTGCGGCTCAGCTCTAATTACACACTGCAGTTATTGGTGGCAGTTTGTCCTCAGGGCGAGTCCGGCATCTCCTCCACACGGAGTTGGAAAATGAAAGTTCACAGTCTGCTGCCTACACACGGGTCGGCAGCACACATCAGAAACCATCAGAGTGTATGTGCAAGCACCTGCCACTGCATTTCTTCTGTATGCCGTCTCTGTTAGTCTAGACATCGTAATTTCTATTTCAAACTACAGTGACAGGAAGTCTCTCTCTCTCTCTCTCTCTTACTTTCTCTCTCTCCCTATTTCTTTCTTTCTCTCTATATCATTCTCTCTTACACTATCTCTCTTTTTTGGTCTTTTTTCTCTCAGCCTTCCTTCTTTATCTTTCTTTTCATCTTCTCTCTTTCTACTCACTTTTCTCTCTTAATCTCTGACTCTACTATATATCTCTTTCTTTCTCTCTTTTTCTCTATCATTCGCTCTATTTTTCTCATTCAGCCTACTCTTTAACACTCTCTTTAAATCTACCCTCTGTCTTTCTCTTTCTACTCACTTTTCTCTTTACTTCTATATCTCTCTTTTACTTTCTCATCCTCTCTACGCTACTCTTATTGGGTCCAATCTTTTTAATACTCTGTCTTTCTTCTGTATCTCTGTCCTCATCTCTCTCTCTCTCTCTCTCTCTCTCTCTCTCTCTCTCTCTCTCTCTAACTCTCTACCTTTTATTCTTTCGCTCTCTACTCACTTTTCTCTTTACTTCCCTCTCTTTCTCTCTCATCCTCTCTATCTATTGCTTTCCTTTACTCTATCTCATTCTCTCTTATTTGTTTTTTTTTTCTTTATCTCTCTTTTCATCCTCTCTATTTCTACTCACTTTTCTCTCTAAATCTCTTTTTACTATCTAGGACTATCTCTTTCTCTCTCTTTTTCTTTCAATTTCTTCGTCGTTCTCTTTAGCTTATCTCTTTTCCCATCCTCTCTTTTTAACTCTACCTTCTGTCTTTCTCTTTCTACTCACTTTTATCTTTACTTCTATCTCATTGGGTCCACTCTCTTTTTATACTCTGTTTTTCTTCTGTATCTCTATCCTCATCCTGTCTCTCTCTCTCTCTCTCTCTCTCTCTCTCAACTCGCATTTTTCTCTCAGTTTCCACTCACCATCTCTCTACTTCCCTCTCTCTCAGTTTTCAGTTATCATGTGTTTTCTTGGTACGACAAATATATTGTACAAAGGATGGGTAAGAAATGATCTAAAAGATGTATATACATGAAATAAAATTACATATTTAAAAGACAATATAGAAAAAGGAAAGAAAAATTCTAACAATTTTAAGAAGTATCAGGGTGAGGCACTGTTCCTTATTATTGTGGGAGGCTGAGACACATTGTGCTGCTGTCTTGATTTTTTCCACGTAGGACATAGGTGGCTACATATGTGGTTCTTTCCACAAAAATGAAAGCGCACATTTGTATATGTTAGCCTTGAATTTTCCCTGCGCTTGAACTAGAACACCGAAACCTGTTCAAGCTTCATGAAGATATGCTTTATATGCATCAGAGTGGAAGATCTCCTGCTAGAGAGCGCTGGCCCTAACCCTATTAAACACCTTTGGGATGAATTAGAAAGCTGACTGTACCCCAGGCCTCCTCATTATCAGTACCTGACTTTACTAACATCCACGTGGCTGAATAAACAGACAATATTTCACAAACACCCTCCAAAATCCAGTGGAACATCTTCCCAAAAGAGTGGAGGATAATAAAAGAACAAATGGGAACTAAATGTGGAATAGGATGTTCAAACATTTTTCCAGATAGAAAATTGAGAATAAAATCACGTGGTGTTTAGAAAAATTTCAAATATATGTAGTAGCAAATGTGTGTGTACAGTACAGTATATGTATATATATTTTTATATATATTTAATTTTTTTATATTTTTTTTCCCCTGTCAAGCCAAAGCAAGCAAGCAATACAGAGGCACTTCCATATATGATCGTGCTCAAAAAGTGACACTGCTGTCCGTCTCCTAGCATCTAGCACAGTACTCCAGACTCTTCCTTCTCTGCTACATTGGAAATGCTCTTTGTAGGAGACTTGTGCTCACAGTTCTTTCTTGCTTTCCTTCTCTGTAGTCTTTCAGAGAATCGACTCACATACTGTCTGTGCTTTCATGGACTTCCCTGATTACTGGCCCCCTGCTTCTCGAACCCGTCCACTGATCTGGATCCAGCCAGAAAAGCGAAGTGAATGTGGTGTGAAATTCGGGGTGATGAAGGTGCAAAATATTTCTCCTGAGCTGATGGCAACTTAATTAAAAGGAAACGTAACCACTAATGAACTTTTAACGACGGAAAAAAAAAAATGCTGATCACGCACAAGCGTGTCTTAGACTGGGAATTGAATTGTTTTGTCAGAAATGAAGATGTCGGGTTCCGTGTTCTTTTCTAAATGCAATTTAAACATATACTGTGTTTTCATAATTGAAACAAATAGCTGAAATTGGCAGGGGGTTTCATTACATATAAGCCAGTTATTTAATATATTGTGTGTTTATATATTTTAATGTTATTATTATGTATAGTAAGGAATAAAACACTTGACAGGGATGGCTTGTTGAAGGAATATAATCAGCAAGGGGGGGGGGTATTTTTCTTGTACCATTATAAATAGTCATAAGTAAGATTTTCTTTTTTATTTCTTAAAGAATGGCATAAAACGGTATCCATTTATAGCTGCCTCTTGAATTTGAGCCAAATTAAAACGAACAGCAATATTTAAGATCAAGTCACATGTTGTTGTTTTTCTGCAACTGAATCATGTTGTCAAGTAATTAACCCTTAGACTCAACATCCACTTGACATCTCATGTGTGTCCCGTCATGGTGATTGTCTGTCCATGCCTGTCTCTGTACTTTTGTTCCAGTTTTTATTAGGTTATGGTCTTTTTTTCTTTGCTCTATTGTATTTGGTTTCATTGTCTTGTGAAATGTGAACTTTGCATCTTGCATCTGCATCCTATAAACCATATATTATTATTTAAAACATTTTAGGCAAAGCCTTGAATTAAAGTACCTTAAATAAAATGTCCCATTGTCCATTTATGAATCTCAGCAAGATGAGCTTTATGTTCTACCTTTTTCCAAAAGCAGAGCTGAGACTTGAAATTGAATAGCTCAGTAGACCTCTTTAGGATCTTGGGGACTGAGATTAACCACTAATCTGGAGCTATTTTCTTCACAGATATAATTGAGAAGACAATGAAGGCTTTGTTATGAATTAAATCTCTGGTGAAAATTGGGCAAAACTGTGGTGTAATTCATATAAATCTCTGACTCCGTCTGGTGCAGTCCTTTAAAAAGCAGATATTCAGTGTATGCCAACATTATTTTTCTTTTAAACAAAATGATATAACTTTCATTATTGCAGATTATAGTGGAATAGTTTGGTTAAAATTAGGCTCTAAGGGTTAAAACTCTGGAAATGACTCTTTGTTTAAAAAAATAGTTTCAGGCCGAAATCAAAAAAATATATAACCTTACTGCATGCCCTCTGGAATGAGCTGCTGGACAGACCGCCTGTTCTGCGCTTTATATGAACAGCTGTCGCTCTTTACAACCAATAAAATCTTAATTCTTTAAGAATGAAAGAATCAAGGAGACTACCAAGTGAACAATGGAGAAGCAATCACAGCCCCCATCAGCACTACCATAAAGATCCTCATCGAGTCATGACAAAAGTAATAAAGTAAATTTGATGCCGCTGGCTTGATTGATATAGCAATATTACTGACTCCGAAAGCAATGTTCGTGCTGAGGGGACCTTCTCAATTGCTTTTTACGGCTTTAAATGAAAAAGTAAGAAAAAGAAAATGGAGGCCTTGTGCTAACCAGATAGAAATTTTTGGAAGGCAGGGTTTTTTATATTGAAATGTAGCACAAAATCCTCACAATCATGTCCTGGTAGCTTCAACTGGCCAGCTATCTGGTTTTAGCAGAGTCTCATGAACATCAATAAAATGACATCTCCGCGATCATGTCTGATTAGCCTATGTTAACCAACTACATGATTGTAGGCATGATGATTAAGATTTGATGAATATAGCAAACATCCGCTGAGCAATCATGCCAGGTTAGCATCTGCACAGAATCTCATGAACATTAATGTATGACATAAAATCCATTTAATAATCAGGGTAAATTAGCATGCAAACATGTCAATGTCAACATTAGAATTGAAGAATATACCTAAAAAAAACGCTCTCTATAATCATGTTAAATTGTCTTGTGTTAACCTAATAACTAGTGTAGCAAATCAAGATTGTTAACATTTAATTAATATGGTTTAAAATCGTCACAGAAAACATGTTATGTTAGCTCCATTTGGCTGGCTAATCAAAATTAACTTAAGATAATTAGCATTTGAAAAATGTAACAAAATAATGCTTAGAAATTAGGTCAGGTTAGCAACTACTGAGAAGCTATTTGGTTTTAGCATCAAAGCTCATTAACTCTACAAAATGGCATCACTTATTCTCTCAGTAATCATGTCTGATTAGCTTATGATCAAAGATAGCGCGTGATTGAAGTCAAGCTTGTAAATGTTTAATAAATATAGCAAAAATCCACTTAGAAATCATGTCAAGTTAGCTTCTGCGGGACAGTCAGCTGGTTTTAGCAAAGATGCTCAAAAGAATTAATGACTGACATTAAATCCTCTTAAAAATTATACATAATTAGCTTGGGCTAACAAGTTGTCTGTTGAAGTCATTGTTACGAATTGATAGTTTTAAAAAATCATCTCATGTCAAACAGTTTCTGCTAGCTAGCTAGCTTTTCTTAGCTAATGAACAACATGAATGACGATCATATGTCGTCATTAAATGAATGATGCAAAAATCCTCTCAGAAATCAAGTCGAGATTGTTGTAACTGAAAAGCCTGTCTGAAAGATTGCTAGTCAACTAGCTGGTCTTAGTAAAGAAGCTCATGTAGGCTAATGAGTGATGTTGCTGTCCAGATATCAAGTGATATATGAATGATTTAAAATCCTCACAGAAAATCAGCTTAAATTAGCTAAAATTAGCCAGGTGGGTAAATGAGCAGAAATGAATATACTATGAATATTTATTAACATGATTTATAAATCTTGTCATATTAGCATGTGTGAACTATCTGATTTACAAAAACTGTGAAAGTACATGTGTAAGGTTTATTAACAGCAGGGCATTTTTTTCAATCTGACCAAAAATACTTTAAATAGTGTAGTAGAATATGTGAATTTTGCTTTACACATGGGAGTCCAAACACACATATTTCTTTTGCTCAGCTTTGTGGGGAACTTGCACAGAAAATATTATTGATTTAGACTGTAATTATACTTACATCTGCCACAAACCAAACGCCTGTGCCTTCTGTCATATTGAGAAATGTCAGCTTTGCATCATGCCCCTGAGCTTTCAGAAAATTTCATCATCTGAAGGAGTGAATATCTCAAGGTGGTGTTATTCATCTTATAAAACATGGCGAAAACATGGCTCCGTTCGAATGGCCACATCCGCACCCACAGACTTGTATAGCTTTTATTAAAATGCATAGCAAATAAAACACTTGGGGAGGGCGTGATGTTCTAGCAAAATTATCAGTCACAGAGTCACTTTTACTACCTAGAAGTTGCTCATTTGTTCCTGAAATGTTTTCTTTGTAAGAAAAAAAAAAAACATATTCTACTTTATCCATTTAGAAGAAGAATAGCCTTTATTTGTCACATATACATTACAGCAAAGTGAAATTCGTTCTTCGCATATCCCGGCTTGATCGGAAGCTGGGGTCAGCCATGATACGGCGCCCCTGGAGCACAACAGAGTTAAGAGTTAGTTGCTCAAGGGCAGCAGCTTGGCGATACCGGGGCTTGAACCCCCGACCCTCTGATCAGTAACCCAGCACCTTGAATGTATTTGAGCATCACTTACATTCTTGTAACTATAATTACTCATCTTTAAATTTGTCATTTTTGTGAAGTAAAAAAAAAAAATAAAAAAAAAAATGTAATAATGAATAAACAAATCACCAAGCAATAATTCAGCTTGCCATGATAGCAAGACGGTGGACAGTGTAAAGTTCTTATGTGGCTAAAAATCTACTGACTGCTCCAAACCCAGTGTCAAAATGTATAATATTGTATTTTGGCATTATATATATTGTATATAAAGCTAATTTTAGAACTGAAGACTTCCGCAGCACTGTGTCGTAAATATAAACCGAGCTCACATGTGGACACACATGTCTGGCGCGACTTTCCCTGCAGCTAATTAGCATCTCTTAATACATGTTTAATGTAATTTCATGAAAGCAAGAAAGTAAAAAAATACTCTGGTGTCATTGCAAGAGATCTGTTTGTAATTTCCAGGTGGCACAAAGGCACCAGAATATGATTTATTCATGTTCCCTTAATGATCATTCTATTATTAAACGATCGGAAACGTCAAACCCGACATTGCTAAGATTTCATTTCACTACAAACGGTACTGCACATGAGGCTTAAAATTAACCTCATGAATTTCCATGGTTACCCATAAATATACTTAGAGGGCTTCCATGCTATGTTTATTCTGCTTCCACTAATCAACTGATGGTTATAAAAACACAATACACTACTTTACACATGGTTACTTATTAAAAACTCAACACACCTCCAATGGTTCCATATCAAAGTGAGATCAATGGCAATTTAATCTTATTGATTATTTGCATGTATAGGTATATTGATGTATTTGTATTTTTATTTGTTTTAATTCAATGAATATGATTTTTAGATAGATAGATAGATAGATAGATAGATAGATAGATAGATAGATAG
>JAAIIK010000052.1:2158484-2170152 GCA_014706435.1 Silurus glanis | reverse complement strand
TGTGTGTGTGTGTGTGTGTGTGTGTGTGTGTGTGTGTGTGTGTGTGTTGTTTTATAAAGCCGGCAGGTTTTAACCAGTATGGCGTGATTATCGTCGCCCACTGACATTTTCAGGGGACATTTCCCTTATTTCCTTTTATATGATCTGAATTCATAATAGCTTTCCATCCACTTTTGCTCTAGTGATAATGATTAAGAGTTGCTCAGGAAGTAAGAGAAGATGAATGTGCATTTTTAGGGTTCTTGAATTGCTGACTGGGTGTTCAGAGAATCAGGGTCTTTTTCAAATATTCCTGCAAATTTTTTAGGTCAGCCATGAGAGCGCCCCCTGGAGCACAGAGGGTTTAGCGCCTTGCAAAAGAGCCCAAGAGGGGCAGCTTGGCGACACCGGGGCTTGATCACCTGACCTTCCGATCGGTAGCCCAGAGCCTTAATCACTGAGCTACCACTCCCCCATATTTGCGTTAGTTCCTAAGAATCTTTTGACCGATCACAATCTTGCACTGAGCAGCACTATATAATACGTAGTGATTTTTTTTTGTAGACTGAAGATTGCTTTGTGGTCAAAACTTGAAGTCTGTAGAGAGTCTTTTGCATCATTAAAAAAAAATGCGTTTTTTGAAGCGTGTGTTGTTTGAGGTTAGATAGGCATGCCAATCATTTGGAGGTGTCGGTATTATATGTCTAAATGATTGGCAGGTGCTGCTCGCCCATGAAAGACTGGACTTGTAGACGTGTGTGTGTGTGTGTGTGTGTGGTTTCTCGGGTTTGAAATAAAAAGACAGTCAGACACCCAAGAGACCAAACTACTCTATATGGACAAAAGTATCAGGACACCTGACTTTTCCAGCCATATGTGGTTCCCCCCAAAACTGTGAGCAAACAATATTATAAGATTAGTCAAGTCAAGAGGTATGTATGAGGTATTAGTATGGATTCAGTGGCATCGAATTCTCATTTGTTTGAATTTGGAGACCCAAATCTGTTCCAGCATCACAATGCCCCATGCACAAAGCCAGCTCTATGAAGATATACTTTACATGGTGTTGGAGTGGAAGATCTCCTGCTATAGATCTCTGACCTCAACCAAAGGAACGATGAATTGAAACGCTGACTGCACCTCAGGCCTCCTCACCTCACCTACATCAGTACCTGACTTGATGAACACCCATGTGGCTGAATAAGCAAAAATTTTCACTAGCACACTCACAAAATGTAGTGGAACATCTTTCCAGAAAAGTGGAGATTATTATGACAGCAAATGGGCAATAGAATATTCAAAAAGCACATATGAATCTTATTGTCAGGTGTCCACAAACCTTTATACATATAGTTTATTCTTTTAAGCAAAGCTGCTGGTGAGGCACGAGAAAGATTAGCACATTCGTTTATTTTCGTCAGTAAGTGCTGAATTTTTGTTTCATTCTCAGGAATAAATGAATACGGTGCATAAAATGCTATGTTGTGTGTGTCAGAGATTACACACTGCACAAGGTTTTTGTTTACACTCTGCACTTTTATGTTCGCCATTCCGACAAACAACCTCTTGTGGAGCTGGACCTCAGAATTGCTTTCCTCTCATTGGCTTGTGAGACCTGGATTGACACAAAAAAAAACACAGAAAAAAATGTGCTTATACAGTATAAAGACCATAAGTGTGTTTTATCAGCTCTTTAGATCAATAGTCATGATCAGGAAGTCGGCAATTTTAAGTGCTAAGTGCAGAAAATATTTACTCTGGAATGTTCACTATGTACAGCAGTGGTCCCCAACCCCCGGGCCGCGGACCAGCACCGGTCCGTGGGTCAATTGGTACCGGGCCGCACAGAACGAATACATAACTTACATTATTTCAGTTTTATTTATTATCTGCTTCTGAACTATGTATTATTTTGGAAAATTACCAGATTCTCTCCGCCACATCTGTCTATGACTCACTCTTGATACATGTCATGATGCCTCGGTCACATGTATTACCTCCATCCTCTACCTTCTTAAAGGGGCTGCTCCGGCCGTTAACACATAATACATTACAGCTAAATTCGAACCCCCAAACTAGCAAAATGAACAAACAACAACACAGTGGATTCACGTTTATTATTATATTTAGAAAATATCGGTTTTTATGCCGGTCGTATCATTTTATTTTGTTGTATTTATCCGCCACACCTTAAAGGCCGGTCCGTGAAAATATTGTCCGACATTAAACAGGTCCATGGCGCAAAAACAGTTGGGGACCTCTGATCTACAGCAATCACACATAGCATTATGACATTATAAACACGGTGAAGTAAATAACACTGATTATCTCTTCATCATGGCACCTGTTTGTTGTTGGATTTATTTATTAGGCAGCAAACGAACATTGTGTCCTCAAAGTTGACGGGTTAGAAGCTGGAAAAGATTTGTGACGTCTAGACATCTGGGCCAGAGCATCTCCAAAACTGCAGTTCTTGTGGGATGTTCCTGGTCTGCAGTGCTCAGTGTCTATCAAAAGTGCTCCAAGGAAGGAACAGTGGTGAACCGGCGGCAGGGTCGTGGGCGGCCGAGGCTCATTGATGCACGAGGGGAGCGAAGGCTGGTCCGTGTGGTCCGATCCAACAGACGAGCTCCTGTAGCTCAAACTGTTAAAGAATTTCATGGTGTTAATGCTCGACAGGTCATGACTGTATTGGTGGCAAAAGGGAATATATATATATAAAATCTTACCTGCACCTAACACACACACCGTTTCAGGTTCAATGTGTACATGCATTCATTGTGTACATTCATTTGTGTTTTCAGTCTATTACACGAGGGCCCTGGAGTTGATGGATCACTTGTTTACTTCCACCAACACACTGTTTTCTCTCTGCCTTTGGCTGTAATTAATCTACATAATCTAAAGAATATAGACTTCAAGGTCATAAAATATCAGTAATTGCAGCACAGCATACTACATCCTGAGACGATCCGAACTTTACCTTAGAGTCTTGTTATGCTAATTGTCCACATTTCAGACATTAGTTGGTGTTTTATAAGTAAGTGTTAGTGTACAGGCATTAAAAGCATTGCAGGTTGAAAACCAGATTCATGGGTCAAAGGAAAATGATCATTTATTACTTCATCTTAAGTATGTGCTTTTATACATAAAGTCACAGTAGATCAAGAAACAACCACACAAGCACTGCAAAGGAAAAAATAAATCGTAGCAAGTAAAAATATCTTAAATGTTGTAATAAACCAAATGTCTAAATATTATACCTACACTATATAGAGAAGAATTTGCGGACACCTCACTGTACAATTCGTATGTGCTCTTTGAACATCGCATTTCACCTTTATTCACTATTTGCTCTCATAATAACCTCCAATTTTCTTGGAAGATGTTCCACTGAGTCTGATGTAGGTGAGGTGAGGAGGCCTGGGGTGCAGTCAGCATTCCAGTTTATCCCAAAGGTGTTCAATAGGGTTGAGGTCAGAGCGCTATAGCAGGAGATCTTCCACTCCAACTCATGTGAAGCATATCTTCATAGAGTTGGCTTTATGCACAGGGTATGTTCATGCTGGAACAAGTTTGGGTCTCCTAGTTTAAGTGAAGGGAAAATTAAATAAATCCAAAGACATCCAATACAACTTAATGCCTCCAATTTTGCGGTTTAAGGAAGAACCCCATAAGGATGGAATATTCAGTTGTCCCAATACTGTCCATAAAGTGTTTTCCAGATATGTTTGATTTATTTCTAACATTACATTTGATTGTACTGGCACATTTTCTTGAAATAAATGCAAAAAATTAGCAACATCTGCCAAAAGTACAATTTCAAGTGATATTATAAGTATAAAATATATTAATATTATTTTTTATTGTAATTAATGACTAATAACTACATTTGTAAGTGATAAGTTATAGACTTGCATGCCATTACAAGCTACACATATTTTTCATTTGTTCTCAGGGCACATGGAACCACACTACAATGTCCTGTTTGCCTGGGGTACAAAAATACGACAGTAATACAACCATACAATATGGCATCTTTTTGCCATCTATTACCATTAAACAAACTTTCAATACAAAATAAAAATGGGAATGTTGACACATCAAATGAAAAATAAAACCTTTCTTGCTAGGTCTTCAATTTTACATATACTATGTCAAGGCAAGTCAGTTTGATGTTATAATACTAAGGACATTTCTTCAAAATGGCCTTTTAAACCTTCACAGACATCCGACATTACATTAAACATCTGAAGCCATGTTATATATATCGCTTTACTGAGATACGGGTGCTTTTGACCTTCTTGACAATAGCGGTCAGCATGTGGGACTTTTAAAAGCTACGCAGGCCAAAGAGGTTTTTAGACTTGGCTTGTCCAGGTTACCTTTAAATTAAAGAGAGAAAAGCAAAAATAAAGAAAAAAATGTGTTGTAAAGAGATAGACAGAAAGGAGAAGAGGGTAATGGTAAGTGGTGGCCTCAAGAACCTCTTGTTCCTTGCATTAGTTTTTTATTTTCTCTCTATTTATGTCTTTTATTTATCTAAAGGTGATACAGTACACACTGAGCCAGGGATTCAACATCAATTACCAATGAGCTAAGACCTGAACACTGCCCTGAACAACTGCTGCGTAATATAGAGTTTAGTTACAAAATGTAGTGTTTCTTGACCTTTTTGGCTCTCCACAATATGTCAGTTCTTAGGTATTTCATTGTTGTGTCGTCTACAGATGCCTGTTAAAAGTTTGGAAACTCCTAGTCTTTTATGGTTCTTGAGGCCGTTTGTTTATCCAAGACAAAGGAGACATTGGAGACTTATTCCAGATGAAAGGAATGCTGAATCAACATTGCTACTTTCCATACATCAACAGAATGCAATTCCGTCTGGACTGTGGCTCACTGGAACCGACTTCACCGTACAACAAGACAATGACCTGAAGCTGTCAATGACCTCCAAACTCGATAAGCATTATTTAGAGAGAAAACAGTTGGCTGAAGTCTTATCAATCATGGAATGGCCTGCCCAGTCACCACACCTAAATCCTATTGAACTGGATGGCAAGGTCAGAAAGGAATCTCCAACTACTAAAGAACTGGTTGTTTCCAAACTTTTGACAGACTCTGTATTTACTCTTGGTTTTAATCAAATGTTGAAACTGAAAGAATTCAAACCAGTTCCCCTCTCCATCAAATACCAAAATTCTAATTTAGTCGATTAAGGTATACTTCAAATATACCCATCTTCTTCTTCTTTTGGCTTCTCCCATTAGGGGTTGCCACAGCGGATCATCCGTCTCCACACCCCCCTGTCCTCTACATCTGCCTCTTTCAAACCAACTACCTGCATGTCTTCCCTCACCACATCCATAAACCTCCTCCTTGAACTTCCTCTTTTCCTTCTTCCTGGTGGCTCCATCCTCAGCATTCTCCTACTGATATACCCCATGTTCCTCCTCTGCACATGTCCAAACCCTCTCAATCTACAGATGATAATAATCACATGGTTGTCAATGTTGCTTTTTGAAGTCTTGCCAATCATAAGCTATGTTCAAGTCCTCACTATTTCATGTTACATGTTTGTTTAAAAAATAAATGCCTAAAATTTTGAATCACATTGTTTTGTTTGTTTTTTTGTTTTTTTGTTTTTTAAAGAACTATTCGTGCAGATACTTACATCTCTAACAAATTAGGTTTGGTCTTGTTTTTGCTTGAATGAGAAATTTTGCTTCAAAAATGTAATTAGCCCAATTTTTTGCTGTACCACTGAGAGCTGAAATGCCTGCAGTAGGAGTTAAATTTCGATTTCGCACATCTTTTGGTATGGATTTTGCATTATGGAAATGAGTATAGATTATGAGTCTTTTATAAAGGGTAAGTAATATCAGTGGTGACCTTTCCCGAGTGAGCTGTGAAGATATTTGGACATTTTAATAAAAAATTCCCAGCCACCGGAAATTCAAATCTTGAAAAAAGCCAAATTCGGAGAAGAAGTAAATCAGAGGAGATTTACAATACAGTGTGTATTGATCAGGAAACCCAGATGAACGGATTAGAAACCATCATGAGACGATCTTTGTTGTTGAGTTATCTTGATTTTCTCAAAATGACCAGGACTAACTGAAAGAACTGCTGTAATCAGACTGATAGTAAGACACAAAGCTCCTCCTGACACGTCAGCATTAATGTTCTCATAATATAGTTTGTTATTTCAAGCCAAGTAGATTTATGCAATCAGTTGTTTTTTAATTAAAAAACGATTGCAACCATTTAGCTGCTTATGTTATGCAAACGAAAATGTGTTCTGTGTTCTGAAAATGCTTCACAGCCACCAATATTTTGATTTATAACTAAATACATCGACCAGGCATAACATTAAGACATTATAACAGCATGATTAGTAAAGTGAATAACAATGATTATTCTTCATCATGGCACCTGTTAGTGGGTGGGATTTATTTATTAGGCAGCAAGTGAACATTTTGCCCTCAAAGTTGACGTGTTAGAAGCAGGACAAAATGAATATGTGGGAGTTTGACAAAAGCTAATTTGTGACGTCTAGACGACTGGGTCAGAGCATCTCCAAAACTGCAGCTCTTGTGGGATGTTCCTGGTCTGCAGTGGTCAGTATCTATCAAAAGTGCTCCAAGGAAGGAACAGTGGTGAACCGGCGACAGGGTCGTGGGCGGCCGAGGCTCATTGATGCACGTGGGGAGCGAAGGCCGGTCCGCGTGGTCCGATCCAACAGACGAGCTCCTGTAGCTCAAACTGCTGAAGATAATGATGTTTATGCTGGAAGGGTCAGAACTGTTTTGGCACCAAAAGGGGGACCAACACAATATTAGTCAGGTGATCATAATGTTATGCCTGTTCTATGGCCATAAAGTTGTGCCTGTTTAGTGTAAGAAGTCATCATCAAAGGCAATGTGTCCGAGCAAACAGAGTGTTTCTGATGTGCATTTCTTTATCAGCTCTTTCCATTCTGAGGGGAATTGTTTAAATTCCTCCCTATTTTTTTTTCAAATGTCTGATTGATTTCTCTAAATATGAAGTCAATCACTAATCCTTCAGTTTAATATATTTACTACACATTGCTGGACTCAGTTTCTCCTCTCCATGACGCTGGTGTCAAATTAAGCCTGGAAAAATCTGACTTGTGTCACTTAAACTCGGTAATGTGGAGTTATATTTAGCTGATCCGTTGAAGCTATTGTGCTATTTTCCTGCTAATGTTGGCCTGTCAGTAATGTCAACAACATGGCTTTTTTTACCCAGAATAGGGCTATCAGCAACAATGCCTGTATTTTCTGCTGGATGTGCTGTGGTGTCATCCATAACCATGACAGAGGTGGAAGAGCATACTGCGGTGACTCATGTTTTCCATCTGGCACTGGATACAGCACTTAGCACCAACAAGATCCGACTTATTAGCAAGAAACAAAGGATTAGCGCACTCATCCTCTTTTAAGCCACTTCCTTGTTGACAACCTTCTTGATAAGACGAGACTTAGGGGGTGGTGGGAGTTGGAGCAAAATGTAGCAAGGACTGTTGTTCGGTTACACAACAGTACAGTACACTACAATACACTACAGTAGCTTTGCTTACAAAAAGTACTTTATTTATCCATATTTACACACTATCACCTTCAAAATAGTCTTCTTTCACAGCGAGATAGTGCTCCCATCGTTCCTGCCGCTTCTGGAATGTGTCCTGGAAGTCTTCTTTTCAAAACGTGTCAAGCCTCTTCAGTGATTCGTGCTGGATCTCCATAATGGTTTCAAAACGGCGATCTTTGAGCCGGATCTTCATTTCAAAATGCAAAGTCAGCAGGAGACAAATCTGGCGAGCAGGGCGGGTGCGGACGTGAGATCACGTGGATTGTTCTCCGACGATCATCATGCGCAAGTTGCCGAACGTTTTCGACATTTATGGATGTTGAGCTCGTTGAAAGTCTTTCTGATCTCTCGTCGTCTTCCAGTGATGTTCTTCCGCTCTTGAAGCGAAAACACCTCGAATGTCAAACTTATGTCATGTCGAACGTCTCTGTGGCAGATTTGCCCAGTTTCATGCAGGATTTCACATTTGCTCTTCGTTCTAACTTGATATCCGTGATATCCAGACGAACGTGGTCAGAATAGCACCAGATAACACCATTAGTCTTGAAACTTTTAGATACCACCTCATACTTTGCAAAGATTATATGATGTCTGTTAATCAGAAATGCATGCTTACCATGGTGACCATGTTCGCCATACAAAGACTCTTCTTTTTACCTTCTGGTGCATTGTGTAATACTTTAGCTTTGACTTAAAAAAAAAAAACCACCTTCAAAGAAGTTTTTACAAGCTCTAATGCTTGTCACTGTCACTTTGGATTAGGCTGAGGTAACGCCTGCTGGTTGTTTTCGCCATGGATGACTGACATGTTTGTCATGATCTAGATCTTTTTCTTAAGCCAGCAATCTTCTCAGTGGGGCTGTAATCAACAAACAGCTCTCTAAGTCAGCCATTCAGACAAAACTCAATATGACAACTTGGGAACTGCTCGAGTTTCTCAGCTGCAATCAGAAGACATACCAACTGGCCCACTTGATATAATTTGAAGTACACTATCAGTTCCAAGAAAACTGTGTATCAATTGAAACAGAAAGATATCCTTTATCTCACATGGAAAGAAAATCTGCTTATTCGGCACATCCCAGAGTAGGAAAGTTATTTATTTATTTATTTATTTATTTATTCGTTTATTACCATAAATACATTTTTGTATAAATACAATATTGAATTGTTTCCATTTGTTTTACCCGAAAAAGCTAAGAAATGAAATATTCATGAATGGATGAATATTCTGGCTAACGTGTGCTCTGGAGCCTTACTCTGTTCTAAACAAAGTCGTGATTACATTAGATCAAATTCGATCAAACTACAGAATAACTTTCATAATTAGATCCTCCATGATTTCATTATATATCTTGTAATGTTTATGGTAAATTGTTGGTTTTACACTGTGTATATTTAAAACAAAAATGACAAATGCTAACAAGATAGCTAGATAAATAATTAGCATGCACCAAACTGAGTGGAAACTCCTGGAATAGCAAAGTACATTACCCATTTTAGGCCATGTCCACACTAATATGTTTTTAATATGCTAAAGGGGGACCAACACAATATTAGACAGGGGGTCATGATGTTATGCCTGAATGGTGGGCATTATGTTATGCCTGGTCAGTGTAGATCAGTGTGTTGTTAAGTGTTGTATTCCTGGCACATGCGAGAGCAACATTGTGACCCGCCAAGCCCTGCGCAAAAGATACGTAAACCTGCCTCATCTTGAACTTCACCTTCGAATTCTACACCTACATAATGCTTGATGGAGCTCGCTTACTGCGTAGAGATGGCAAATCCTCCCAATTCAACAGGAGATCTTCCAATCCAAGTTCCCACACAAGGCCCGACTGTCACTTTCAATGAAAGAAGATATCCAATAATGTCAGTGGGGATTTTTTTTTCATTTGCTATTCCTTTGCTGTGGCACACTTTTAAGCATGGGATGATTCATGCTTCAATACATGCAATACCTGGAACAATCAAATCCATTTTTTTCATGTAAAGAATCTCACGCTAAGCCAGGCAAATCCTTCGGAGGGTTTTTTAAATGATTGCTCTATGCTTGCTGCCTCTACTTCATGTACAAATTTGATCTCATCCTTAGCATGATTTATGAGATTGATCAAACCGCACATGAAATAGCATGAGCTTCCCTGATGGGTTCGACTAATCAGAAATTCCCCGTGTCTTATGCCTCATAATAGTGCCGACTCAAAAGCACACTCTCTTTAGAAGAAAGTTCTGTGTGTAGATAATAAAAAATGCATTGAATTGAAAACCTACTTGAAAGGTCAAAGGGGCTGTTTTACACTTCAAGTTTATGGTCCCATAGTCCAGCATCGGGGTCAGAGACACTCGAGAGCTTGTTGTGAAAGGCTCGCTACACTGGGAGAACGTATAATGAGCTCTGCTTCCTTTGCTTCGGCTCGGGTCTTGGAGGTCACGCTCCGAAACCTCGTCCTGCCCGCAACTTCGGTTTCCAAACTAATGGAAATGGATCACTGCATGCAAGAAGAGGTACATTTTCAAAGAGTGTGGACCAGAACCAGACATGAATGCATTATGCAGATGGAATTATACATGAATACAAATACAAATGCGAATAAGAGACATTTTGTTCTGATACAAAGTTTCACAGAGCATCTGGTTGAGACTTTTATTCTGCAAAAAAGGACCAGCGATGCGACATATAATGAATATAAGAAGGTTTTTACTTTATTGTACATGCAAGCAAGCAGGCAGATATATAGAACTTACGCAAACCCCATTCATGCTATGATGCATTTGCAAGTTATTCATTCATGCTTATGGATATTGTGATTTGTGGTGAGAGTAGGGAGCAGGTTGAGAAGAGCCTGGAGTGGTGGAGGTATGTGCTGGAGAGAAGGGGAATGAAAGTCAGTAGGAGTAAAACAGAGTACATGAGTGTGGATGAGAGGGAGGGCAGTGGAGTGGTGCGGTGCGGTTGCAGGTGATGAAGGTGGTGAGTCTAAGTATCTGCGGTCAACAGTGCAAAGTAATGGAGAGTGTGTTAGAGAAGTGAAGAGAAGAGTGCAAGCAGGGTGGAGTGGGTGGAGAAGAGGAGCAGGAGTGAAAGAGTCAATTTATAAGATGGTGTTGAGATTTTCATTAAGAGTGACGATGAAGTTTATTAATGCAGGTAAGACGTTTTGGAGACGAGGTGAGAGAGGCGTGATCAGGATGGTTTGGTTATTAAGTGGAAGAATATGGAGCTTCCAGGCAGGAGGAAAAGTGGAAGGCAGCTGAAAGACGAAGTAGTTTTATTTCCACCCAGATGTGGTTTGATCTTCAGTTATGACTTTAAGCAACTTTATCATGCAAACAGATTTGATTTGTAATTCCATCTCTCTTTAAAGCAAATTTAACTTCTGGAGTTGCGATGGATGATTGCAGGATCTACACATGTTCCTAACTTCTTTCTTCTGGTCATATCATGGATTGAGGAGATCGCAGCAGAAGCATTAGCATGGAGCTTGTGCATTAGTGCATTAAAGTATTTTATTAGGACATGCATCACACTTCTGATCTGTTCGATAATAATGATCAGTTCTATGCACTTTTTTTAGATCAGGTGTTCTTGTGTAAGTAGAGACCCTGCTAATGCCATGAATTCATAGATCATAAATAAAACAGAGATTGTTTGCTGTTGGTTGCTGATTGCTTACTTTTTTAATGGCGCTAATGCTTATTAATAGATATTCTTCAGACCCTAAAGAGCATATCACAAGGTGTCCCACAAGGTTCTCATTTAGGCTCATTTTATTCACCTGCACACAGTCCATTTGTAGCCAGCATGCTCTGAGGTATAATGAGTGTAACTGGGGTCTCTGTCATTTCTCACTATAACACAAATTCGAAGAGAGCGAGCCACAAGGTCACACAGGCATCACCATGGACAAAACACAGTGTTGACTTTCACTTCACACTGATGATACACAGCCATACTAATCAGATCAGCCAGATTCAGAAGCACAGCACGGCTATGACCAGGTCAGAGGTGTACAGGTTTTGATGAGTCCAAATTTGTTTGCTTCTAAATTCTGAAAAAAAAAAAAAAAAA
>JAAIIK010000052.1:2115669-2138484 GCA_014706435.1 Silurus glanis | reverse complement strand
TTATTATTATTATTATTATTATTATTATTATTATTATTATTATTATTGTTTTTGCTGTTGTTGTTGTTGTTGTTGTTGTTGTTGTTAGTAGCAGTAGTAGTAGTAGTAGTGGAAGAAGCAGTTGTCAGAAAATTCAGGTGACCTCATACTTTGTCCAAATAGTGTAGCTTTTGCTTCCAGACCCAGAAAGTAGACATCTAGTATATTATTTACTGTATATTTCTTTTTCGGAAGCTCTCTGAGTTCATTATCTCCTGAACTCCGCTTTGCTTAATATTAACATTACAGTATTTACAGCTTTTCATTATACTATTATTTTTTTATTTATTATATTTGTCCTTGTTTACATTTACTATTTTGGTATTTTGCCAGAAGTAATTTACAACCGGTACATAATCTAATCTATGACGAAAGAATTAGACTAGAAACCAAACAAATATATATTTTTTGTAATTAAGTGAATTTGCATCACAGTTTCCTCAGGGTTTTCTCTCTTCTCCTCTTCAGTCCATTAAAAAATGCATATTCATTATACTATTAAGAACCAACTAATAATTGCATCTAAATGAGACTGTGCAAGACTGCAGTGTTTTTTTTTTCCACAATAAGCGAATCCGACTGTAATGAATTAAAGAACACGCTGGAGAATTCTACCTGCTCATTTATTTCACTGCTCAGCCATAATATCTCCTTATTCATCCTGATCTGGAAGCTGATCCGATTTCTAAGCATCATTTAAAAGAAGGCAGCTGGTGTTGTCAGAGTGAATTATGGAAGAACACTTTAACTTAGTACTTAAATAAATAAATTATTAAATAAATATACAATTTGTAAAAAATAAATGTATCGCAATCTTTTGCTGTCGGTTCATTGAACATCTGGAGCTCAACAACATCCGAATACTTTCTGATGTAAATGAGAAAAAATATCGGACTTTGAAGCAGCACAATAATCACTCAGATAGATAGATAGATAGATAGATAGATAGATAGATAGATAGATAGATATAAACTTGACAGATTCTGACAACTGGTTTAACCATTTTGGTTTCAATGTCTTATGCCATGAACTGATGAACTGAGGTGTATTGGGGGTTAAAACGATTCAGGTGAAACCAGTATAATATATTTTGAATTATATAAATGTACGAAAGCATTCGCAATTTGATCAAAGAAAAAAGAAGTGCTTTCATGATGTGCACAAGTGACTCTATGATGTGTTGAACAAGAAGTTTGGAGAATTTTATTTCTGATCTGAGAAAGGCTCTAAAGCAAATGATAAAAAAACTGCAATTGTTTCGATGCTTCATTTTCTCTAATCACATAGTCGGGATGTAGTATCAGCTTTTTAATACATTATTATTTCTATGGAAAAAAAGCTCTGCAGATCTAATACATAATCTGTCAAAAATCAAGGGACTTTTTTTTTTGTAGTTTAATGTAATGATATTCTGAGCAGCAGTGTCTGAGGTATAAAACAAAGCTGCACCGTTATCAAGGTACGTTTGAGTCTTTTCTTCACTCTTTTTTTATTATTAAAATGAAAAGAGAAAAAAAAGTAAGAATGGTCAGCGAAAAAGTGTTTATATGGTTATAAGAGTGTGTTCTCTCTCTCTTTCTCTCTCTCTCTCTCTCTTTCTATCTCTCTCTTTCGCGCTCTCTCTCTCTCTCTCTCTCTCTCTCTCTCTCTCTCTCTCTCTCTCTCTCTCTCTCTCTCCCTCCCTCTCTCAAACCAAATCCACTCTTTTTGTCATTTGTGCATCTCTCATCCAACAGCAGTGAAGCAGAACGCTGCCTCAGGATGCACAGCCGCATTTTCATCCTGAACGGCTCGGGTCAGTCAGTCTATCTCTACCTCTGCCTCTTACTGCATTTCCTTTCCTTCTCAACATTCCGATAAGATGCACAGCTCATGCTGACTTGTACTCGAAGTGCAGGTAGTGGTTTACATAGCATTGTCTGGCGTGGGTAAGTAGGAATAGCATGACTGTTCGTTTTTTGGGGTTTTTTTGTTTGCTTTTAAAAATTACTAATTTGTGACTATTATACACAGAATGATCTGACTTTTCCAGTCATGTGTGGTTCTTCCTCAAATTGTTACTACAAAGTGGGCACACAATTGAATAAAACGTCTTTGAATGTGTTAGCATTAAATTTCCCCTTGAAACTAGGTGATCCAAACCTGTTTCAGCATGACAATGCCCCTGTGCACAAAGCCAACTATGAAAATATTGTTTAACTGGGTTTTAGTGAAAGATCTTAAGTGGCCTGCTATAGAACTCTGACCTCAAATCTATTGAACACCTTTAGGATGAATATGAGCACTAATTGCACAATAGTCCTTCTCACCTCACCTACATCAGTACGTGACTTTACTTACACCCTTGTGGTTGCATGAGCACAAATCTCCACAAGCACACTCTAAAATCTGATGAAACATCTTTCCAGAAAAATGGAGGTTAAAATATTAGCAAATGAGGATGAAATGTGGATTGGGATGTTCAAAAAGAACATACAACTATACAACAGATTAATTACATGTCCAACTTCAGTGCTTTTTTAGTTTTAACTTAAAACTTAACTTAAGTGAAGTTGAGCAATACGTGAGATTTTACACCAGTTTTTGAATGACATAAAATCATTGATTCTGTAACTGAGACTCTGCAGCATGGAGGCGTCTGCCTTCAACAAAGCCATCCATCATATACTGAAACTTCAGACAGATGCAAATGCAGGTTAGGCCTTTTTTTAATTATGAAATAGGCAAACAAATATAAACGTAATCCAATCATTTCATGTCTAATCAAATGAATTTACCACAGGTGGACTCTAATCAAGTTGTAGAAACATCTCGAGGATGATCAGTGGAACAGGATGCACCTGAGCTGAATTTTGAGTGTCATGGCAAAGGCTGTGAATACTTATGTTCTTGCGATTTTTTTATTTAAAAAAAAAAATATGGAACGATTTCAAGGAAACTTCTTCCACGTTGTCATTATGGGGTTTTGTTTGTAGAAATTTGAGGAAAATAATGAATTGAATCCATTTTGCAATAAAACTGTAACATAAAATGTTAAAGAAGTAAAGCGCTGTGAATACTTTCTGTATGCACTGCAGACAGACAGACAGACAGACAGACAGACAGACAGACAGATAGATAGATAGATAGATAGATAGATAGATAGATAGATAGATAGATGATATGAAAGAGATAACTGTCCCCTTCTTCTTACTTGACCACCATGGAGTTTTTTTTTTTTCAGAAATCACCCACTGCTCCACTTGAACAGCGTGAAGATCCACGAGGTAACTGTATAGGATTAAACTCAATAAACCATGGATGAAGATGGATTTGGAACGTAATTAATAATATCCCACTCAAATTTATATTCGCAGTCTATTTGAATTATGTCTAAAACTATGTAAAAGTGAAACTGAACTGTACTGAAATGGAATTGAGCTAACTTTTCCTTCTCGATGCCAAAAAAAAAAGAAACCTGCATTTGAATTCATCTTCAGATCTTTAGCTTGCAACAGAACGTGTCATATCCATCAAATCGCTCCAGGCAAAAGAAGATTATCGTGCTGTATTATTAACAGCATCTGGTAATTGAATTTTAGCGTTGTAATGCAGCCTGTAGAGTGGAAGGTAGGTACGGCAATGTAATTTACTGCATGAGTGATATTCTGCAGATATTCTTCTTCTTTTTTTTTTTTTTTTTTTGGGCTGGAGAAAAAAATCTCAGAAAATCTCAAAAATCTCTCAGATGTGGAAGCCTATTGTCCAGCAGATTTCCATGAGGGCAGCTAGTTGGGAAAAAAAACACAGATCTTGATACATGCTTATTTTGTGTAGAGCAGGTAAATAATTCAGGTCACTCGTTTGTAATCTACACTGGAGATATGAATTATTAATTAAACCATTCAAAATTTAGCTGATAGCACCATTCGGTGTCCAAAGCAAGTTAGCAGTGGAGCTGGTGTTTGGTGTGTTATGGCATAAGTGATGCAAAAATGCAAACTGAAAGCCTTTTTTGTTCGTTTTTGAAACAAAGATGTTCGATCCTGGCTTTATTTTCCTTCCGGGTCAGAATTTATATGATAATGATACGAGGCTTACGATGTAGTATACACATTGTCAGTATGCTGTTGCATGGAGCAATCCATCTGATTGTGTATACTTGTTCATTTATCATTCATATTCTACAGTGAAAACAGTAAACAGAATTTACAAATCCATATAATGTTGATCTATTTACAGAATATAACGATGCTGAGAACCAAAAACTATCCGTCATCCAAAATCCTGCAGTTAATCGCCTTAAAAGCTCTTTTAAAAAACTCTAATGATTTCTTTATAAAATGTAAAAGAAAATCAATTTAACAGAAAGACTTGTTCAAAGAAAAACAATATGGGTCTATGGCTAAATTAAACATTTGAATTAATAGATCATACAGCATCTTTATAGTTAGAAATGAGTTTATTAGAGTGACCATGCAGGTATCACGTGTTAAAGACAAGGTAAGAGAGGTATGAGTGAGATGGTTTGGTCATTTGGCCAAGGAGATTTATGGATGTGGTGAGGGAAGACATGCAGGTGGTTGGCTTGAAAGAGACAGATATTAAGGACAGAGTGACATGGAGACGGATGAACGGCTGTGGCAACTGTGAGAGTAGAAGAAATAGAAGAAGAGTATATTAAAAAAAGTGTGCATGACTGTATATTGTTGTCAGGATTGCTTTTGTCTTTCAAGGTTGTTGTTCTCCTTGTTCACAGATCAGGTTGTACCTCTTGTTTCCTTCTCAGATGATTTGTTTGCTTTTACAAGCACGAATATCTTCATTGCATCCACTTATGCGTAAGTTGCATGACTTGTGCATGTAAGTGCTTGTTATTATAATTTCAATACACTTAACATTATGCTATACGTTGTGCCCTCGGAAAACCAGGTTGATTCAGGTTTTTTATAACAATAATGCAGCAACAAATCTGTTATATGATATTGTTTCCATAGCAACAGCTTATTCACAGGAAGTCTATTTACTTAGCTACTACACTTAAGTCATTTTCAAGTATTTTCATTTCATTTCATTGGAAATTTTTACTTGGTGAACTACATCAAGTGTTATAATATACACTGTATGGACTAAAGTTTTTGTACACCTAAACATAAGATTTGTATATGATTTTGGAACAACAGATTCCACATTTAGTCCCATCTGCTGCTATAATGACCTTCAGGAAAGATGCTCGACTAGATTTTGAAGTGTGCTGGAAAAGGTTTGAGTCTCCTAGTTAGGTTGAGGGGAAAAATTTAATAAGAACCAAAATAATACATTTTATTTAAATGTGCCTTTCAAAAAACTCCACACAATTAGGTGATAATCATAAAACATAAAATCACAAATACAACTAACTGTCTAACTGTTCAAATTTATCAGAAAATGCTAATCTGAAAAAAATTCATTTTTAGGCTTAATTTAAAAGTGGTCAAACAGTCACTTTCTATACTAGCTCATTTAATGCTAGCGTTTCCGAAAACATCCAACTCAGCCATTAGGGAGGCACAAGCCAGTGCACTCTTAGTGCCGGTCCCAAGCCCGGATAAATGGGGAGGGTTGCGTTAGGTGTTGGGTGATTGGGAAACTACTGCAGGAGTGATGAGGGAGGCAGCTAGAAAAGTACTTGGTGTGACATCTGGAAATAGAAAGGAAGACAAGGAGACGTGGTGGTGGAATGAGGAAGTGCAGGAGAGCATAAGGAGAAAGAGGTTGGCAAAACAGAAGTGGGATCGACAGAGTGATGAGAAAAGTAGGCAGGAGTACAAGGAGATGCGGCAGCAGGTAAAGAGGGATGTGGCGAAAGCCAAGGAAAAGGCATATGAGGAGCTGTATGAGAGGTTGGACACTAAGGAAGGAGAAAAGGATTTATACCGATTGGCCAGGCAGAGGGACCGAGCTGGGAAGGATGTGCTGCAAGTTAAAGCAATAAAGGATGGAGAGGGAAATGTGTTGACTAGTGAGGAGAGTGTGTTGAGAAGGTGGAGGGAGTATTTTGAGCAGCTGATGAATGAGGAAAATCAGAGAGAGAGAAGGTTGGATGATGTGGAGTTGGTAAAGCAGGATGTAGATAGGATTAGTAAGGAGGAAGTGAGAGCAGCGATTAAGAGGATGAAGAGTGGAAAGTCGGTTGGACCAGATGACATACCTGTAGAAGCATGGAGATGTTTAGGAGAGATGGCAGTGGAGTTTTTAACCAGATTGTTTAACATGATTCTGGAAGGTGGGAGGATGCCTGAGGAATGGAGAAGGAGTGTGCTGGTACCGATCTTTAAGAATAAGGGAGATGTGCAGACCTGCAGTAACTACAGGGGAATAAAGTTGATCAGTCACACCATGAAGTTATGGGAAAGAGTAGTGGAAGCCAGGCTGAGAGAAGAGGTGACCATCTGTGAGCAACAGTATGGTTTCATGCCGAGGAAGAGCACCACAGATGCCTTATTTGCTTTGAGGATGTTGATGGAGAAGTATAGAGAAGGACAGAAGGAATTGCATTGTGCATTTGTGGATTTAGAGAAAGTGTACGACAGGGTGCCGAGAGAGGAGCTGTGGTACTGTATGAGGAAGTCAGGTGTGTCAGAGAAGTATGTGAGGGTGGTGCAGGACATGTATGAGGACAGTGTGACAGCAGTAAAGTGTACAGTAGGAACGACAGACTGGTTCAGGGTGAGGGTTGGACTACATCAAGGATCGGCCCTGAGCCCTTTCCTGTTTGCAGTGGTGATGGACAGGTTGACGGACGAGGTCAGACAGGAGTCTCCCTGGACTATGATGTTTGCGGATGATATTGTGATTTGTGGTGAGAGTAGGGAGCAGGTTGAGAAGAGCCTGGAGAGGTGGAGATATGCGCTGGAGAGAAGGGGAATGAAAGTCAGTAGGAGTAAGACAGAGTACATGTGTGTGAATTAGAGGGAGGGCAGTGGAGTGGTGCGGTTGCAGGGAGAAGAGGTGGAGAAGGTGGAGGAGTTCAGGTACCTGGGGTCAACAGTGCAAAGTAATGGAGAGTGTGTTAGAGAAGTAAAGAAAAGAGTGCAGGCAGGGTGGAGTGGGTGGAGAAGAGTGACAGGAGTGATTTGTGATAGTAGGGTATCTGCAAGAATGAAAGGGAAAGTTTATAGGACTGTGGTGAGACCTGCGATGTTGTATGGATTAGAGATAGTGGCATTGAGTAGAAGACAGGAGGTGGAGCTGGAGGTAGCCAAGCTGAAGATGTTAAGGTTTTCGTTGGGAGTGATGAGGATGGACAAGATTAGAAATGAGTTTATTAGAGGGACAGCGCATGTAGGATGTTTTGGTGACAAGGTGAGGGAGGTGAGATTGAGATGGTTTGGACATGTGCAGAGGAGGGACATGAGTTATATTGGTAGAAGAATGCTGAGGATGGAGCCACCAGGTAGGAGGAAAAGAGGAAGGCCAAGGAGGAGGTTCATGGATGTGGTGAGGGAAGACATGCAGGTAGTTGGTGTGAAAGAGGCAGATGTAGAGGACAGGGGGGTATGGAGATGGATGATCCGCTGTGGCGACCCCTAATGGGAGCAGCCGAAAGAAGAAGAAGAAGAAGTTTCCGAAAACATCCTATAGAACTGTCCAGCAGTGGGCGGTCAGGGCCAGCAAAACTTTCTCTGCTGGCCTAAACACTATCAGAACCACTGACCTACATTTACAACCTAAATTCTATTTGTTCCATGAAATTGTATTTATTTATTCCCAACAGTTTATTCTCTTCATTTCGTAGCGTTTCTCTTGGCTGCACTGCTTCCAGTATGTGTATGTGTATGTTAGAGTTTTTGTCCAATCAGATTTCAGCCTCTATGTGCTGCCATGTCAATCTAATCTGCCCAGGGCCTTCAAAGTCAGCACTGCTGGCATTTTTACCTTAGAGAATATTATGAATGGGTCTGTTTCGTTAACCAATCAGATTTCAAATTTGCCTCACAGGGCAGCTAGCTGGCCCAGAATAGCGTCAGAATTTTTCCGTCCTCTGATTGGTTGGTCAGAGGGAAACTGTTTGACTGGCAAAACACGTCTGTAGCTCTGCACACATTAATACATCTGAGTGAGACCTTTTTACACCCACAATTGCTGACGAATGAAGAGAAATTAATTAGGTCTTGGACATACTTAAAAATCCATTTTCCAGAAAAGCTAGACATCGTGAGGAGGTCGGCCAACACCGAAGCTAGCTAGCTTATCTCAGCCTTGGAAAGGGTTTGTTCTCTGCTTCCAGACCAGTGAGTACGAGTGGTACCACTGGATTACAGCCTCTGAGGAGCGCTGCAAATTATGAGTCTGCATCTCTGGTGAGTAGGTTGTATTTTATTTAAATATTTATGTTTTTGTCATGTTAATAGACAAATATTGATTCTGAACCGCCCAAGATGTTGTAGGATGCACAGTTGCGGTTGTAGTGTAGAGGGTTGAAGTCTGAACCGGGTTTCTTGCTTTAGTTAAATGGTATTCATCCCCATATGCGAAATGCCTCACTCTCTCTAATGCCACACGTTGTTATATTGCGTTTTTGTATTGTATTCATGTTTTTTATAATTGCGACATGATAGTGGTGGTATTAAGAGGTGGATTAAGTCGGGTACATCCCCACTGAAAGCCCAGGTACCAAATGCACGGCCTGCCACTGGAATTGTCTAGCTCCAACTTTGTTGTAACTCTTTATCCGAAGAACCACATATGGCTGGAAAAGTCAGGTGTCCTAATACTTTTGCCAATATTGTATAGTTGTTATAGATTATTACTTATTTGAACACTTAAGTGCATTTAAATGCGAGTATTTTTTCAAATTTTACTCATGTAAAAATGTAAGAGGTTGTTTTTCATACTCAGTTTTATATTTCTGTAAAAACAAAAATTAACACAGTGATCATTTTTGACCCTGCAGCAGGTTCTCCTCACCCGGAAGATTCCAGACCTTCAGGTCGTCATTACCACAGTGCTGAGTGTAGCAGCTCCAAGGAGCTTCACCACCAGGATCAAGGGGAGCACAGAGAGAGTGAGAGAGTGAGAGTGACCATGAGTCAGGCATGCAGTGGAGAAAAAAGGATGTTAGTGCTGTGAAAAGATAAAAGAACTTGGTTTGTATTTACTCAGGAAAGCCTACAGGTATGGAAAATTATTTTCTTATGATGTCCTGTTGACTGGGGTGACTAAGCGTTCGTGCTGGGGCACTAAATCATGAGTGTGTCTTCGAGATTAAGCAAAAAAGTGCACGAAAGCAGGTGATGCTTCAGTACCACTGTTTATTCATATTGCAGAATAGGTAGGTTTAAAGGCATTCAGACTCTTCCTGTCATGTGCTAGCATACACGTTTCAGACATGTGAAAAGAAAATTCATGTCTACATTTACTGTTCGTTTATATCCCCTCTATAATATTCTCCTCTGCTGAGATTGTGAGGTGATGCTGTTTAAAATAAATAGCCAGAGAAGCAACTGAATGCTGGATTGCAATTCCCTAGTGCTGACTGTAATGGCCTTTTATCGACAGGCTAAATCCCAGGAGGTATCATATGTGCCACAGTGGAAAACGAAATCGAAGGCGATGAAACTGCTGCTTTGTCCCATTCCCTCCGACTTATTCTTGTTCTCCAGTCAGGTTCCACAATACACATAGTTAAAGTCGACTTCCTGTTGCTGATGGTTAATTGAAACAAAATGGGCATATGGGTAAAATCTGTGGTTTTATATATACTGTATATATTTTATTTTTGTCAAATTGTGTCTCTACTTATCATTAACTTTAAGTTCATGATCAGTTTATCAGCAAGCAGAACATTTAGAGAGGAATAAATGATGGAAGAAACTCCAGACTCGAACTCGCCACAACACACGTGGTCTTATTTGGTCTTTTTAAGTAGTTCAAAAGGTTTTGGGCTCATAATTATTTTAATAGAAATCAAATAGTGTTTGAGTCATTAATATCATTCGATTAATAGATCAGTGTGCTGATAGTAACATTGGAGTCTATTCACATAAACTGAGTTGATTAAGTAGAGAGAGTCTTATGACAAAAATGATAAGAACATTATAGCCGTAATAAATCACAGTACTTTGGATACTTAAGTACATTTGAAAGCAAATACTTTTGTACTGTTACTCAAGTGAAAGTAAGTTTAAAGGGACACTATTACTGGAGTAATTTTTTACTGAGTGTATCTCTAATTTAACTCAAGTACTGTACATGGTTTGTGTACTTCATCCACCACTGATCATGAGGATAGTTACCTTAGAGTTTCCCAACAAATAGCACTCGTTTTTTGCTTTTTCTGATTAATAGTTAATTTACCAAGACTTTCAGAGTTTTTTTCTTTTTGGATTAACTTGGCGCTCACTGTGATGTTCCGAGTTTGTCACAAAGGCATCACCTGATTTATCACACAACAGTAAGAAACTAATGAGTGACCACACCCCAAATCATGCCTGAATGCCTGAGTGGGTGAAAACAGATGTGTAATTAGTGCCAGGCAATCAGACTCTGGACAAATTTGGAGTGTTTTGCCAAAAAGTACTAAGCAGACTGATCCAGAAATTAACACAGTGGAGAGGAAACCTTGAGGATTTCTTTCACAGTGCGGAGCACAGACATTACAAACTGTCCTGATTGAAGTGGTACTCATCTGACGCAGTGTAGCCACCATCATCTGAAAGATCATGACTACGTTCCTCATTGTCCTTCCAGCACCCAGAAACATTATTTAGGGGGCTCTGGACTGATGTAGTAGGATTATAGGAAACATTTGGAGGACGTCTTTTTCCAGAACAACTAACATTTATCTCATTCATACTGTAAAACTGAGCAGCTATGGGGTTAAGGGCTTTGCTCAGGTGCCCAGGAGTGGCAGCTTGGTGTGGCTGTGATTTGAACTCACGACCTTCGGATCCAAAGTCCAATGCTTTAACCAGTAAACCTTAACCACTTAGTGGAAATTTACTATATAGACAAACGATCCAAATCTGTTCAAGCATGACAATCCCCCTATGCACAAATCCAACGCCTTGAAGATATAGATTACATGGAGTAGAACAGTGGTTCCCAACCCCCGGACCATGGACCGGCACCGGTCCGTGGGTCAATTGGTACCAAGCCGCACAGAAAGAATACATAACTTACATTATTTTCGTTTTATTTATTATCTGATTCTGAACGATGTTTTATTTTGGAAAATGACCGGATTCTCTCCGCCACATCTGTCTATGACTCACTCTTGATGCATGTCATGATGCCTCGGTCACATGTCTTACCTCCATCCGCTACCTTCTTAAAGGGGCTGCTCCGGCCGCTAACACATAATACATTACCGCTAAATTCAAACCCCCAAGCGAACAAAATGAACAACAAACAACACAGTGGATTCACGTTTATTATTATATTTAGAAAATACCATTTTTTATGCCGGTCGTATCATTTTATTTTGTTGTATTTATCCGCCACATCTTAAAGGCCGGTCCGTGAAAATATTGTCCGCCATTAATCCGGTCCGTGGCGCAAAAAAGGTTGGGGACCGCTGCAGTAAAAGACCTCGAGTGGCCTGCTATAGAGCTTTGACTTCAACCTTAAGGAACACCTTCGGGATGAATTGGAATGCTAACCTCCTCACCTCACCTACTTCAGGACCTGACCCTTGTGGCTAAATGAGAACGAACACTCCAAAATCTATTGGAAAATCTACCCAGAAGAGTGGAGGTTATAAAAACAGCAAATAGGACCTAAAGGTGGAAAGTTGAATGGGATGTTCAAAAGGCACCTACAGATCTTAAGGTCAAGTGTACACAAACCTTTTTTTCCATATACAAGGGACATTCAAGTCAAACAAGGACTTTTAAATGTTACAGATATAAAAATGGATGTTAGCATGGCAGTACTACATGCAGTAGTAAGTGTGTAGTGTGTCTTATTGCTAACATGCGGTGCACATGTCGCGTGCCAGTCCAGAGACCGCTAATCAAGATGGCAGACAACAATATATGTGCATTCATGGAACAGCGTGCGGTGATGTTTCTTGTGAATGAAGGCGTAAATCCCGCTGATATCTACAGAAGCACAGTACGGTGGTGAGACGCTCAGCCTCTGTAAGACATTTTAATGGTGTAAACATATTAATGATGGACGTACGTGTGGCAGTGACGGATGGGGGTTCCCTGATGACGAAGTGAAGCAGGATGTCCTACGATGGTTTATAAGCGTATTCATGTAGCATGTAGTATGGCAAAAAAAAAAATGCAGTTTCCACTTTTTGAAATTTGTTCTTTTTGAAATTCTTTCATTTTATAAACTCAAAAGTCCCAGTTTGACTTGAACATCCTTCATAGTACACGTCTGTAGCTTCAGACATGATGACTAGAAACCAAATATGTGGGCCTCGGTGAAATATTTCAATCCAGTTATATGTTGTATATCCAAGATATTGTCTAAGATATTACTAGGTATTTTTTAATAGCTAGAAGAAACAGAATTGGTGGCTGTGGATGTACCTAAAGGAGCCGCTCTCTCTTTTGTTATCTTTCCCACACTCTCTGGCAGGTTGTCTGCTCAGCTATTCACTTGTGAAATAGGAACAAGCTCCAGCTGTAATCATGACCAGGCAGAAATACGTCCGGGTCCTGATCATAAAACAACTGCCGCCTCGGGAAAAATTTCGAAATGATCTATTGGAAGAAACAAACCGTCTGCTGACGAAGAATCTCAAACCTACCGTAGCTTCGGCGGTCTTTATGGTTCTTAAGTCGCTATTTTCAGGAATGAATACGCTTAGACAATACTCAGCATTACACTGAAAGCTTGGGAAAGTGTACAGTCAGGTGATTTTTGGTTGCTTTGTGCAATAATGGAGCCCAAAGTGCTTCTTTTATTGTTCCAATTTACTACTGCAATTCAGTAAACAGGTTGAAGACAGTTGTGCTACATAATCTGTGCTCACGCGCACAAATAAATACGAGGAAGAAACAAAGATGTCGACATGTACAGTACATGGAAGGTTTTTTTTTCCATTCCCATTCACATGGAAACCATTTTTTAAAATGCACTATATAGACATTAGTATTGGGACACCTGACATTTCCAGCCATGCGTGGTTCTTTCCCAAACTGTTGTGTTATTAAACAAAGTTGGAAGCACCATTTGTATAGGATGGCTTTAAATGTGGTAGCATACAATTTACTTTTACTTATACTATTAGACCCAAACCTTTTCCAGCATTCTCCAGCGCCATGAAGATATGCTTTACTAGGTTTGGAGTGGAAGATCTTGAGTAGTCTGCTATAGAGCTCTGCCCTCAAACTTATTGTACACATTAGAGATGAATTGGAGCGCTGACTGCACCCCAGGCCTCTTCACCTCACCTACATCAGAAACACAAACAGGAGCCGTGAAAAACAATTCTATTATTCATGATCCATGAGCAAATTCATCCACACATGCAAAACCACCACAGGTACAGTATGTGCACGTTTCAAAACACGCTTTTTTCCCCCCCGTTTTCATAAAAGGAATGGTGACAGTTTTTCATCAAAATTTCTTAGAAATGTCTGAGAAATACACAGAGATATCAAATATGTTTCAGAAACCTCTGTATAGCTGTGAACATGGCCTAAGATCTATCAGAGACTCTGGGATTTGAAGTGGTGCTCGTTTTTTCGGGCTTGAAGATCACAGCAGGTTTGTTCGTCTCACAGCCGACTAAAATGATTTGTTTTCCCTCGCGAGTGCCTAAATCCACAGTATTGTCGGCAGTGTCTTCTCGGCAGTTTCCCTGCTGAGGAGAACTAATCAGCCCCTCTTTTCCCACAACCCTTTCACAGGCACAGCAGGAAGAAAAACAGTTACTCTTTTTTTAACCAAGGTCTGATTAATGAATTCATTGGATTTGTGAATCACTGGTGAGGGAATGACTGTTTATAGCTACAATATACAAGAACAACAAAAACTTGTTTTATAGATGTTACATGACATCAAATTTAACTATAAATGAACAAAAGGTACATAAAATGTGATATTTTAATTAAAACAATGAGCAATTGAGGCTCTATGCAGCAATTTCAGGGCCTCACAGACGTTACAGCTGTTGACTAAACAATCACACCAAAGCAGAGGCATAAGTTCAGGGAAAGGAATTTAAAAGTAATTTCTAGTTTCTCATATAAAGAGTAAGTTTTGAAATGGGCAACATGGAAATGAAATGGGCAACATGGTGTTTAGATGGTGCGACACAAATTCTGTGAAAATCCAGCATTTTTCCAAAATGAGCTGCCATGGACATCCAAACCAAAAGTAGAAAAAAAAAAAGAAGAAAAAAAAGGCAAACATTACAGTAGAGCACATCTGCATCTATGGTGCATGGCCTACTAAATAGCTTATGTGGTATATAGGGGCATAAGGAGGGTAACCTTGTGGTTAAGGCATGGGACTTTGGATCTGGGGGTTATGTGTTCGAGTTTCAGCTTTACCAGGCTGCCACTCTTGGGCCCTCAACCCCATGGGTGCTCACGGATAAAGTACTCTCCCATGGGCGGTCCCCAGCTTTGATAGGAGGAGGGTGGGCGGTGGTCTAGCACCCCGACCCCGTAACAAAACTGCCATGGAAGCGGCAAGTAAACCATCAGGCTCTTGCTGCCCAATGAGGAAGGACTAAAAGAATTAAATAAATAGGGGGATAAGGTACCTCAATACATACTAATAAAGGAAAATAATATTTGAGTGATCATCAGGTCTTTTTGGTCATTTTATTTTAATTTAGAAAGAGAATGCGTAAAATAAAAAAAAAGACCATTACTTTTATTTATTTTTTAATTCTCCAGAACCAAACTACAGAAAAACAAGTCATTTTCCTGCTCCACCATAAATGCATGGAAAAAAAAATCTAAGCAAAACTAAAAAAAAAAGGCTTGATTTTTTTTTGTGTCTAATTTCAGTACAGAAATGGGCGGAGCTTATACAGTCTGTAGACAGTAGTTGCTTTAGCCAACACACATAATTTTCTCTTATTAGGTAAAAGCTATAAGTTTATATGAGAGGAACAAACTTAATGTGGAACTTTGTTTTCATATTCTGGCCTTATCATCTGCTCGAAATAGGAAAATGACTTGTTTTTCATAGTTTGCCCTTGAAATAATAGAAGAAAATAAAAACAACGGTCCTTTTTCAAATTCTCCTTCTACATAAAAAATGAAATGACCAGAAGGTACACAGACCTCAACGCTACCTGAATATGCTGATTAATGTACTTTTTCCACCTGGATATAATACATAAATGGTGAGGCAGGTTACAGAAAATGAAAACAAAATCCAGATATCCACGTTTTTGAAAAATAAATAAGAAAATAAATAAAAAATACTTTATAAGACCATTTCCGAAGGTTTTTTTCCTTCAAAAAAGTTTTGCACAACTGCAATCTTTTTGTATATCGCATCATCAGCCAGCCGTGTCTCCTTGGGGAAATGCTTCCGAAAGTGATGGCAGTGAAAAGCTGTGAAATAGGCCATGTACCTTTAAGCTGTGCCACCTCAATACATCCATCTGCTCAAGAAAATGAGAAAAGCAGTCTCACTCTATGGGGGGAGTAAAAAAAAAGCGCCATAGCACCAGAGAATTATGTACATTAGCGAGGTCAGGCTGAGCAATACACGCCGAGTCGTCAAAGCCGTGATTGATAGCATCACTTCTCCTGCCATTAGCTCATCACTCCAACGAAAGAGTGTGGTGTAAAGTACATCGCAGTCATGACTCCAAATCACCGGGGCACGAAACTGTCAAATTAAACAGTAGTGACTATTATAGCAAGCAGCCAGATGTCTAATGCAGTCCGAGCGATGCTGCAGAGGAGTCAGATGATTGAAGAAAGAAAATTAAATCAAGAATCGCAGCACAAGGCAAAGATGGCGAAAGCAAAAAAATACAATACACTTCTCCTTTGCTTTTTGCGATTCCTTTTAAAACACAACAGTTTGCCAGAAATTGCATTTCTTTTTTTATTAAACAATGATCTGTTTCTAGCTATTACTTACATATGTTCATTCCTATTCTTACCATTTTTATATCTATCTAAACTCATCAGGTGATAAGAACAAGCCACATTCCATCGTAAAGAACAAAATATGCCGACAAACTGTTACGCATCACTTATACTGGAGACTTCTTCTCTAAATATGGAATAAATTACATGCTCTATTCTACAGATGGACTATAGAACGCCTCCCTCACACACACTCTTTGACCTCCTGCCACCAGGTACCAAAGCATACGAGCTCTCATAGCCAGACTGTGTAACGCTTTCTTTCCACAAGCTATTTGATTCTTAAATACAAAAGAACTAGACTGACACACACTCATCTACAACCAACACAAACACACACACAGACTCAACTAAACACTCAACCACCATTGTGTACATGTACAGTATCGAGTATTATAAGGAACATTTATTTGCATTACAGTTGATTTCTTGGTAAGTTGATTTCAAGGTAAGTATTTGTGTCACTGAACATCTCATTGCCATTAGAACAACACGTCCTTTTGTCATTGTGTACAAACATGATCCTCAAAATGTTTAGTCCTGTTGTCAGTATGACGGCACATGGTTTCAGTGTTTCCTGATGTAAACTACAAATACTTTGGATTACAATGAGTGAAAATGCACAAGGCGCAATTTCAACAGCACAAATGTACACGTGTGAAATATCGATTGCAAGAGACCCGACAGATTTACACTTTTACTGTACTGTATTAGTGATTAATGTTCGTTTGTTTCCTGGTTTTCCATTTTCAGAAATTGTAATTCTGTGTTGTCTGTATACGCTCGCCTATTAAAGCTTCGCAAGATTCACCTTTGACCTGTTTTAGAGAACTAGTTGATCATTGGCCATCTGATGTACATTCGGCTTCATTAGCGACATTTAAAATTCATCTTTAGAGACGCGTTTACATAAAATAGTTTAATAGAAATTTCAGCTTGACAGATGACGACAGCTGGTTTAACCATTTTGTGTTTACAGTTTTTCTCAGTTGCGTTGGCGTTTCTCGGATCAGAAATGAAATTTCTCAAAACGACTTGTTCTCCACGTCACGTAGTCACTTGTGTTCATCATAAGAACATTTCTTGCTGCTTTGATCAAATTGCGAATGCTTTTGTACATTTATTTAATCGATTGTGTAAAAGTGTCTGCTGTTTCCTACATTATCAGTTGTTTATGTTCAGCATGTTCGGCATCGGATCAACCAATAATCAACCAGTTCTCTAAAACAGGTCAAAGGTGAATCTTGTGAACCTTCAATTTTAAGAGTTTTTTCAGACAGAGCAAAACAAAGAATTATAAATTCTGAAAATGGATGAACAACCAAGAAACAAAAGAACACTAGTACAGTACAGTAAAAGTGTGAATCCTGTCTGTCTCTTGCAATCAATATAAATCAAATACGCAATCAAATAAATGAATTTGTGCTGCTGAAATTCACAGACACCAAACAGAAGGAAGTCAAATTTTTTGCATTTTCAGTCACTGTGACTCAAACCAGAGTTTATATCAAGAAATCCTGAAACTGTGCAGCGTCATACTGACGACACGACTAAACATTGTGATGTTAACAATGACAAAGTGACTTTTTATTCTGAGGGGAATGAGATGTTCATTGACACAAATACTTACTTTTTAGAGACGAGCTAAGGATTTTGAGAAAAGTACAGACTTTTGCAAGAAATCCAGTGTTTTGTGCTGTTTGTACACATTGTTTTGAGAAATGCACTTTACTGCTTTGCAAATATAAGAATGATTCGAGAAATTCTCCAAAGAAACTGAGAAAAACTGTAATTATTTGTGCAATGAAGTGATGTTTTGTGGGTTTTAAGACTATTCAGGTGAGAAGTAGTATAATATATTTAGATCAACATTCATTCATTCATTCATTCATTTATCTTCTCCCGCTTATCCGTAATTCGGGTCGCGGGGGCAGCAGTCTAAGCAGATTCCCTAGACACTTCTCCGTGTCCAGGGACCGGGTTGTCAAGGCCCCTGCCTTCGACTGCTGCCCGATCCTCTCAGCACCGGTCCCTTACGGTCCCTCCTGCAGGTGGTGAGCCCACGGGAAGGCGGCCCCACGTCGCTCCTTCGGCGCCATACCGGGCGACGTCACGGTCCTTGATTTATTTATTTATTTTTATTTTTATTTTTTTTCTCGTAAGGGTTTTTTGAACCGCTCTTAGTCTGACCCGTCGCCTAGGACCTGTTTGCCTTGGGAGACCCTACCAGGGGCATATAGCCCCGGACAACATAGCTCCTAGGGTCATTCGGGTACTCAAACCCCTCCACCACGTTAAGGTGGCAGTTCAAGGAGGGGTTAGATCAACATGTCGTAAACAATTGATAATGTGTGAAGCAAGACACACTTGCACACAATCGATTGAATGAATGTACCAAAGCATTCGCAATTTTGTACAAAGCGACGAGAAATTGCTTTTATGATGTGCACAAATGACTAAATGAACAAATACTTTTGAGAATTTAATTTCTGATCTGAGAAACACTCCAAAGCGACATCTTTGTGTTTATCGTCTCATTGTGTTGTGTAGTTTGCACAAGATTTTGCTCTCACAAGTGTTATATAGTGTCCTAATTAGTTTTGTGTCATTTTGTGCTCATTTATTGTGTGTTTTGTAGTACTTCAGGCAGTTCTGAACTGTCTTTGTGTTTATTGTCTCATTGTGTTGTGTAGTTTTGCACTACATGTTGTTTGCACATGCACAATTTTATGTAGTGCCCTTTGTGTTTTGTGTCATTTAGTGTGTCATAAATAAGCAAAAAGGCCCCCATATTAAACATTTCCAGTGCAGAGACTGTGTCACGTTTATTAAATCGTTTATTGTTACACTTTTGATGTGTCAAGAATCCACCTGCGAATGAGCGGTTACTATAGAAACAGCTGGAACCACTGTTAGAGCTGCTCTCATAGAAAAATTCATTAACACATGCTGACCAGAATTAGAACAGAGCATTTGGGAGCACTGTGATATAAAGATGACGAATCAGTCCAAGAATAACTTGAATAACAGTGCTTCATATTCTCATTAGTCTTTTAGGAGCTTTGACCTCACATCAGATTTATTAACGCCTTGTTCCTGCAGGCTGTTTTTCATTTTGTGTCTCAGATGACGGCCTAACGAGACGCAGACGGTCCGTAACGAGACAGTCTAGGATATATAAATAATGTTGACATTTAGCAAAACTAATTAATTCTGCAGAATTGAGATTCTGGGGTTTCCTCTCTGTTAGGGTTTGAAACACAAGGCTATATCTTTATCTTTATAGGCATCTATTTTCTCGTCAAATAGATACTTTATCATTAACACGACTACGTTTTTTTGCGATTTTGAGATAAGAAAAGCCGTTTTCTTGCTATGGCGACTTAATTTTCTTGTGATCTTGACATAACTAAAGTTGTTTCCTTCTTAATCACTACTTAATTTTCTCGTGCTCTCGAAATAACCAACATTGTTTCCTCGTGATCAGTACTTAATTTTTCTGTGCATTCAGTTTAAGAGCCTGCTCTAGAGGCAGCGTCGTGGATGATTTTACGATAAAGATTTCAGACACCAACGTGTACACCAGAAACTTTCACAAGGCACGAGATTTCCTTGCGATACAATTGTCATGAGAAAACGGGTTTTTACGTCATAATATTATAATGGGATCTTAGGATTTCTGTGAAAGTCCTCATAGGATTGAGTTCCTTCAATTTTGTGGTAACAGTTTGGAGGATAATCACATAATAGCTGGCTGGGAAAGTCAGATATACAGTGTATCCTACAGCTTTCCTTCAGCGGGTCACATCTTCAATCAATTTCCTGTCACGTTAATTTGTCTATGAAGAACTTTTCTTTCAGCATTGTTTAATCAGTGGCTCATCAAAATACCATCACTGATGAATGGATTGAATGAAGCAGAGCGAAAGTCTGTGTATATGTAAATATTCATTATCTTGATGGCTGATTTGTTGTAACCTTGGCAGCATCATTTGAAAAAAAAAAAAAAAAAAGAGTGTTTTTTTTTTTTTTTTTTTTTTTTTTTTAATCTGTCTCTTGAAACAATGATAAAAACATAATTGCCCTAAAGTGCTAATAGAGACCGAGTGTGTTTGTGTGTTCTGTTAATGCTTATGAGCAGCAGGTTATTTGGCTTAAAATGTCGCCAAGCTGCTAAGAGCATTGTTTCAGCCTCAATCATGTGAAGTGTTTTCCCTCCAGCTCCTGTCTCAGATTGTTCCCCTGCTTGGTGCAAGATTTTGGCTGCTTTAGTATTAAATTTGAAATTATTTTTATTTAAGTCTAATAATCACATCAAATCAGCCCTGAGCCGAGGAATTTTCACACTAAGCTTTGCACCATTAGGAGTCTGCTAGAGTACTTTATTCTCTGCTAAATTAACAAAAGCCGAGATGACGATCGCCAGTGTGTAAAGAAGCTAATTCCGCATACTTCCCGAGGCTTTGCGTGCTCATTCGCTGCTATTTTAGGATTAGACACTTTCCTTGTCTAATGCATTACACAAACTGGCCTCGATGAGCTGAGGGTGATTATTAGTTTTCAATATTTTAGCACATCAAGGCTACAAAAAACCGTTGCCTATAATCTCGTTACTGTGCTCTGACAGAAATGTCATTAGGCTAATTTCAAAAGCGAACACTGGAACATATTAAAGGCTTTATATATCTCTGCTGTTCTAATCCAATCCACTAATTGTAAAAAAGCAAAATCTCTCAGAAACGCTGGTATTACAGTAGGCCTTCAAGTCAAGCCACACTATATTGGGATCTTTTCCATCCACATATGGATCTTCCCATGCTTGAAGCCGATTGCTAACATGGTATGTATTTTTCCTCACGTTTTCAGAGCTATTGTTAAAGGTGGACGTGGTTTTAAAGCCAAACAGAACCGCTGTCATGATCTCCACATAATACTCTCAATACACTCAAGGCTGAAAGATCAATATTCAATTCAAGACAGCGAGACGAAAGAGATGTAACACTTTTCCTGAGACGAACGAGATGAGAAAAAGGAGATCAAACTTCCTGATCACACAGATGCAGCTCCAGTGAACCCAGAGGTGTAAGTTTCCCGGTTTGCTGGATGTCAGATTTTTGCACTATATTTACAAGAAAATTAGACTTCATCATAAACATTACCAGTATATACACTATATGGAAAAAATTATTTGGGAATTATTGGGACACCTGACATTTCCTGCTATATGTGGTTCTTGCATTGACTTGAACTTAAAAACCCAAACCTGTTCCACAATGGCAATGCCCCTGTGCTCAATGAAAATATGCTTTACATAGTTTAAAGAGAAAGATCTTGAGTGGCCTTGAGTGGCCTGATAAACACAAATGTCTACAAACACAGTCCAAAATCTAGTGGAACATCTTCCCAGAAGAGTGGAGGCAATTATAAGAGCGAATTGGAAATAAATGTGGAATGCAATGCTTTAAAATCCACTGTACTGTGGATCCAGATTTAATATCCAGATATAATGATTGCATTCATACAACTGAGTCGTTAAGGGTTAAGGTATTTGCTCAAGGGACCAGCAATGGCAGTTTGGTGGTTGGATTTGAACCCATGACCTTCTGGACAAAGGTCCAACCACTGATCTAAGCAATGTGCATTCAGGAAGTGATATCAGCACACTGTTCCAGAACTCAGACATTCATTGGAAGTCAGAAATCACTATTTTTCTTGACCTCTGTATGTCGATTGATCTAAAGTCTATATGTACAGCATGTCGATTTGACCCAACTGAGGTTGAGGTCGAGGTTGAAAAGACCTTAATGATTTTCCAGCTAAGAATCAGTTAAGTACAGGGTTTATGTTTTTTCTTTTTTTTGTTTGTGTTTTTCCTTCGCTGTTATCCCAAGTTGTTGTGTAGTGCCAGTAATGTTGTGCAGAAAAAAAGTAAAAAAAAAAAACATGGACTGAACAGTGGAAAGGAAATCAACCTTTCATTCAGGAAGAATGAATCCTCTAGGGCAGGGGTGTCAAACTCAGGTGTAATTATATTTGGCCCGTGAGATCATATCAAATGTGTATTAGAGCTGGCCCGCCAGTATATAGCGCATACACCACTAATACTACAAATCCCAGAATGCTTTGTTAGTGCGTTGGTGCGTCAGTCAAGACCGCTGAAAAACTCAGGGCTGAATTTACCCGGTTATTTACCGAATTTGAAGCCTAGAAATGCAGATTTGAACTGCTCAGTAATCCGTTTGTGGTTGGTTTGGAAAGCGCACCGACCAACCTCTAAATGGAGCTGATTGAACTCCAGTGTAGAGACACGCTCAAGTCAAAGTACGACTCTGTGTGTGCTGCACAGTTTCCATGTTTCCTCCTCGACACACTGCACCAACTCCGTGTCCAAGCTGCTCAAATCCTCTCTGTGTTCACCTGCACATATCTGTGTGAGCAACTGTTCTCTTTAATGAAGATGAACAAAACACCACTCAGTAGTCTCACTGATGAACACCTTCACTCAATCCTGAGGATTTCCTCAGCTCAGAGCCTAAACCCCAGACATTGATGCACATTGGCTTGAACCAATCAGAGTAAATCAGAGTGTAAAAACTGAGCTTGAATGAATGATGTCTTTATGCACTTTTTCTACTCCAAGGCATGAACTGGTAATAGTTGAAAGATTGCTTTTTTTTTAATTGAAGGAAATTATTATTATTATTATTATTATTATTATTATTATTATTATTATTAT
>JAAIIK010000052.1:2088064-2109739 GCA_014706435.1 Silurus glanis | reverse complement strand
GTTTTCTCACTGTGTGTTTGTAACTATATCGAACTTCCACTTGAATAAAGGTCTGATGTGCAGGAAAATGGAACACTGAACTGCATTCATTATTTACATACAGTTCTCACAGGTCACTGCTTTTACTTTTAATAGTTACGTCTTTTACTCAAGGAGAAATCTATAAGGAGTAATTTCCCTTTTATGAAGTAAAATCATAACAGATAATTTGTACTCTTACTCAACTGCAGGAACGGTCTCCTTCATCTTAATAATTTACATGAATAGTTACAATAGAAGGACTGAGTAAAAGAAAGGAGGTGGAGCTGGAGGTAGCAGAGCTGAAGATGTTAAGGTTTTCGTTGGGAGTAACGAGGATGGACAGGATTAGAAACATGTTTATTAGAGAGACCGCGCATGTAGGACGTTTTGGAGACAAGGTGAGGGAGGCGAGATTGAGATGGTTTGGACATGTGCAGAGGAGGGACATGGGGTATATCGGTAGGAGAATACTGAGGATGGAGCCACCAGGAAGGAGGAGAAGAGTAAGACCAAAAAGGAGGTTTATGGATTTGTGGTGAGGGAAGACATGCAGGTAGTTGGTTTGAAAGAGGCAGATGAAGAGGACAGAGTAGTATGGAGATGGATGATCCACTGTGGCGCCCCCTAATGGGAGCAGCCAAAAGAATAATAATAAGAAGGAGAAGTTAGAATAGAAGAAATTCATTCCTTCATCCTTAGTAACTACCTGGTCCATATAATTTGCGATTCAATTAAGCTACTAGTTTGTTTCAATGTGGAGAAATATGACGAACTACATTTGTTAAAAAACTTGAATGATGTATAGTTTAAGGAAGTGTCCGAGCCAGATTTTACACACCATGCTGAATTCCAATTGAATGGCTGGTATTTAAAATAGAATAAGTAGTACACACTTTTATCGGGCAAAAATTCTAATGAAGTATAGCGTTGAGTACAAATTTGGGTGAAATGATGAATAAAAATTACAATACATCATATTAAAAAAGCAAAAAAAAATCCTAATCCTATTCAGCGCTTATGCACCTCTGTTCCATTGTGGGAAAGCTGATAATTGGTGAGGAAGGTGTGCTATCTGTAATGCCTACTGTCTGTGGTTGGATTTAATTCGACCATTAAAATGAGCGAGTGTGGGCTCTGAATGAAACATTTCGACCTCATCTCTCACTTTACCAGCAGACTCATTAAATTTGTCAAATACCCGGCCTTGCCTGACAGGCTCGCCATTCGACACTTATGCCTTTAATTAATCCCCCTGTCTGCATGCGATAAGCTCCATATAGGCCGAGGTGTTCAGGCTAGGGTCAAAGGTGACCAAGAAATAATGTGCCTCGTTACAGCGATATGGACTCTGTACGACTTGAAATACAGCCGAATTATGGTTCGTTATGGCTGGAAATAAAACATAAATAGTAAGTAATGGAACTATTTCAATTACAGGGTGCCATTATAATCGGGGTTGTTCATCTTAGTTCTCATTTTCATTTAGCGCACCGACGGTCTAGTCGGCGATAATAGCCGTGAAGTCAAAAAAAATGACAGCCGCAAAAATGTGTCCAGGGTCGGACGCATCTGTAACTATGAAACGACCGTGCTGATATACCGAATCAATTACGAGGCAAATTGAACCGATAATAAGTCACCGGTGCTGTTAATCATGCACTTTGGTTTGGAATAAATGGATGGATGGTTTTAGTTGATCGAAATTATGCTTACAGAGCCATAAAATGGAATCATTTCGTTGTTGAACCTCAATAGGAGCCAAAAGGTTGCTAGTTGGAAAAATCCGAACTCCCACAGTAGCCACCACATTCATACTTTTTATTATGGTGCAAAATATATGAGTGGCGTTCAATACAGAACAGAACAGAACAGTTCTGTATTGTTTTAAGATTTATAATCACACTATTGATGTCAGCCAAATAAGGATGGTTCCCCTTTTGAGTCTGGTTCCTCTCAAGGTTTCTTCCTCATAACATCTAAGAGAGCTTTTCCTTGCCACAGTCACCATGGCTGCTCATTAGGGAAAAATACACATCGTTCACCTTAACTCTTAAATTCTGTAAAGCTGCTTTGAGACAATGTCTTTTGTGTAAAGCGCTATAGAAATACACTTGACTTGACTTGACTTGACTTGACTTTAAGTCAAAACGGGACTTTTACAGGTTAAAGGTATAAAAACGGTTGCTACCATAGCAGTACTATACACAGTAGGAAGTGGCTAGTGTGTCCTATTACTGATAGGTGGCGCACATGTCACGTGCCAGTCCAGAGACCGTTAATCAAGATGGCAGACAACAGTATTAGTGCGTGCAGGGAACTGCGTGTGGTGATGAAGTTTCTTGTGAACAAACTCATAAAACCCACGGATATCTACAGAAAAGTTCAAGCACAGTACGGTGATGATATGCTCAGTAACAGTAAGACATTTAAAGCTGGCAGTATCTCCATCAGTAACGATCTCAGTCGTGGTGGTTCCCAGCTCACAGCAGTCACTCCTGATAACATTTAGCACATGGAAAACCTGATCCTGGTTAATCGATAATCGAAATCTTTCCAGACATTAGTTAAACGCCGGGATACACGTATAAATATAGCAGAGTAGTACACTATATCGAAAAAAGTATTGGGACACCTGACCTTTCCTGCCATATGTGGTTTTCCTTCAGCCTTTTACCACAGGGCGTCTTTGGATGCAGTATAATTAAAGTTTTGCGTTCACTTGAACTTGGAAACCGAAACCTGTTCCAGCATGGCCATGCCCCTGTGCGTAAAGCGAGATCGATGAAGATATGCTTTACATGGGTTGGAGAGGAAGATCTTGAGTGGCCTGCTATAGAGCTCTGATCTTATCCCTACTGAACACCTTTGAGATGATTTAGAACACTGACTGCACCCCAGGCCTCCTCATATCACCTACATCAGTACCTGACTTTACTAACACCCTTGTGCTTGATGAACACAAATCTCCAGTAGCACACTCCAAAATCTAGTAGAACATCTTGTGTGTGAGGGAATTATAAGAGCGAAATTGGACTAAATGTGGAATGTGATTCTTAAAAAGCACATACTGTACTTATGAGCAGGTGTCTGCAAACTTGGGGGGAGAGGTAGCTCAGTGGTTAAGGTGCTGGGTTACTGATTGTCAGATAAGGATTCAAGCCCCGACATTGCCACTCTTGGGCCCTTGAGCAAGGCCCTTAATCCTCTGTAATCGAGGGGGGCCACATCATAGCTGACCCTTCCGATCAAGCTGGGATATGAAAAGAATTTCACAAACTTTTGGCAATGTAGTGTATGTCTAAAAATAATTTTATAAATTAAAAAGTCCCGGTTTAACTTGAACACCCCTCGTACTACGTACGGACAAAAACGTTGGTCTACAATCGATCATAAGATTTTTTTTATGTGCTTTCTGAACATCCCATTCTACATTTAGTCTTCATGTGTTGTTTATAACCTCTGATCTTTCAGATTTTGGACTGTGGTTGTAGAGATTTGTGCTCGTTCAACCACAAGGGCATTAGTACGGCCAGGTGAGGAGGCTTGGGGTGCACTCAGCGTTCCGAATCATCCCAAAGTCTCAATAACTTTCTCTATATAGTGTTCAATATGGAATAATTAGAACACTTAAGAAAGTGCTTTTCATGTTTCACTGACCCTGACACTGAATTGCTAAATGCTATTGCAGAGTTGGTGGGCTTTAAAAGACATTCAAACCAATCCAATTTCAAAGTACAACAATACTATGGTGTACTTATTATTTATTATATATGGTTGTTTATTTTATTTCTCACTCCAATGAGCAGTTAATTTACTATATCCTTCTATTTTTGTTCCCAATTCTTCCACACACAGCTAGAAATCAGGACTCGGGTGTGGGAGTGAAGGTGAGAATTTGCATTCGCGTTGGAATATGGCAACCACAATCATGTTAAAGGAACAGTCGGTTCAGTAACCGTAAAAAAAAAACTGTGTCCTTGCAAAAAGCTTGAAGGATTGCACTGATGTGGTAATTTATTTTATCAGTCGTTTTTTCTTTATTACATGCTGACAGCATGTATTCATGGACTATTTGTATTATCTCAAATCCAATCCAACATCCAAAATCCTTCGAAAATCGAATTGTTTAATGAATGATTTTGTTAGATATACTGCACAGAAGACAGATATGGACCCCTGAACATAAGTTTTGTATGTTTTTTAAACATCCTGTTCCACATTTAGTCTCCATTTGCTTTTATAATATCCTCCACACTTCTGGGAAGATGTTCCACTAGATTTTGGAGTGTGCTTGTGGAGATTTGTGATCACAAGAGTGTTAGTAAAGTTAGTTTTTCCTTGCCACAGTCGCCGGCTTGCTAATCAGAGATATACAATTATAAGGAACTAACTTATAGGAAATAAATTCACACATTCTTTTAAATAACCTTAATATCGCTTTATATGTGAAAAGCTGCTTTGAGACAATGTCCATTCTAAAAAGCGCTATACAAATAAATTTTTATTTAACTGAGTAAAGTCAGGGTCTCCTAGTTCAAACAAAATTGTATGCTAACATATCCAAAATCGTCCTATATAATTGTGTGCATCCACCTTTGTGATAGCTTGTAAATAGTTTCAGAAAGAACCACATTTGGCTGAAAAAAATCACATGTCCATTTCCTTTTGTTCATAAAGTGTATACCGTAATATATATTGGAGCTGTGTAACTTGCAGGCTTTGCATAAATAAGTCATTAAAAACAAAAGAGCATGGTGTGCCTTTTGGCTCACTTTTCAATTCAGTATTTTAAGTCATTTAACGGAAGAAAATGGGGCCATTCTTCAAAGCGAGCATATTAGACATCGCAATCATCAGTACGAGTGAAGGAGAAAAAAAACATTCAGATGGAGGACAGAACAATAAAAGATGAATCACAACTATATATAAATATATAAAATGGTACTGCGTTTCATCAAAAAAAAAACGTTTTAATTATGTACTTTTGATCAACAAGAAGTGAGTTTGAACCGAGCTGCATTTCAATCCATTTACAGCATGTTCATTCAACTTCAATTTGACCTTACTCTCTCTTAGGTGTCCCACACACACACACACACACACACACACACACACACACACATACACACACACAAGCTGTATATACACACACATTCAAACATATATATGCACACTCACACAAACACACACAATATGCACACATATACAAATACATAGACATACACACATACTGTATACACACACACAGACACACGGTATATAAATACAGATATATATATATATATATATACACATGCGAACACACAAGCACACGCATTTACTGTACACACATATTTACAGTATATGACATATGTACACACACACACACACACACACAGACACACACACACACACACACACACACACATATATATATACAAATACACAGACATTTGCACACACATACTGTATACACACACACACACACACACACACACACACACAGTTTATAAATACAGTATATATACACACATGCAAACACATACAAATACACACATTTACTGTACACACACACACACACACACACACACACACACAATGAGCACGCACACAAATTCACACACATTTACACACATAGGCATACGCCCACACACACACACACACACACACACACACACACAAAAATACAAGGCACTTTCTTTTTTATTGCCATTTAATGCATACAGAGTCTTTGAATGTGACTTTTAATGCTTCATGTACAGCATTTTTTTTATTATAAAATGTTTTATAATCTATCAAAAATATTATCTCTGTTCACTTTTTTCCTGTTGTAGTTCACAGTTTCATAAATTAAAGATAAACTGAGTCCATATGCGCTGAAAGTATCATTGATGACTGTCTGGTTTTTAATTTTCTGCTTTTTTTTTTTTTTTTACATAAGATCAAATAGTTGCATTTACATGAATACTGAATACGATCCAGCCGATGCAGGACACTCAATTAACTGTTATTCCATACACACTAAGCTATTTCAAATACCAGCTGCATATTTGTTCGACCTCTACATAATCCACCCAGCTGTCAGTCAGAACCTGTGACTCAGACGATTTTTTGTGGGCTTCATTATAATTCATAACCATGATGCCCATCGTGCTGTGACTATCGGCTATGAGATTTTTTATTATCATCCATGAAAGGGAGATTCGAGGCAGCTAAGACAAGACTAATGAACCAGACCACCAATATAGAAAAGACAGGCAGGTCCAATCCTATGACATTTCATATGATGAATTTGTATTTGCTAATAAAATATCCCTTAGGGAGTTATTCCCATGGACCCATAGTGATGGAAGAGATGTGGATTGTTTGATTTATGGCAGCATCTAGTGTACCAAAAGTTTCCTATGTATATATCTCTTCACTAGGAACAACAAAACCTACTACACATACATTATGTAGTAACTAATTATAGCAGCTTGAAATATTCAACGGGTCCTAGAAATACACAGCAAACTGTGATGATGCGAAAGCTAAAATTTGGTCACTTTATAAATATATAGCTAATTAACCTTGTTGTTTTAACATGATATGCGACGCACATATGAACATTATTCTATTATACCATTGCTTACTTTCTATTTTCAGTAGTGACTCCTTTATAGTAATAGAAAAACACTGATTTTGTCTTCATATGAAATACGGTTTGCTCTGATACGGCGTGGAGTCACATTCTGCTTGGTCTCTTTGTTACTAAATTTCATCATTTATTCGAAAAATATGGTTAGAGCTAATCAGACTTCCATAGTCCCATCATACAGCTGGTGTATGAATGAATGAATGAGTTTATTTGTACTTAATCAGGGACAATGCACAGAGAACATTAGTCTAAGAAAGAAGAGATGTCATGTGCCAGGTTATAGCAAAAAATGCTAATTTCCACCTGCAGTCCCTAGACAGATGTTACATTTGCAAAAGGTCATGAAATACATACAGTATCAAAATATAGTATAAAAAGTCCTCTTATCCAGGACACTTTAATATGAACAATGAAATACACAAAGAACTTTTACACATACACAATCGTGTAACTATCGTGTAACACACATGCACATAGTAACTTTGTAATAACCAGTGTTTCCGGGTTTTTGCAGATGAACACGATATTCACATTACTTCCTGTTTTTTTCTAACTGAGCCATGAGCCAACTGAGCCAAGGAATTTCCAAAATTTGCAATGGATTCTTTCACAGTGGGCTTAGATGGCTGAAAGTTAAAATCTTAACAAATCAGGAGTCACACCTGCTAATTGAAGGCCGAAATCTTTACATTAAACAGATGGAATCAGCTGTGATTTTGATTATTGATTCCAATCTTTAGGTATATCTTTAGTACAATTCAATTAATTTCAAGTTTATTTCTGTAGCACTTTTTACAATGGACATTGTCTTAAAACAGCTTTACAGAATATAAGAATTACAGAACAAAATTTATTTATATTTCAATTAATGTGTAACCCCAGTGAACAAGCCTGGGATGAGCAAGCCACAATCACGGCAAGGAAAAACTCACTTAAAAATGTGTTACACAAACCGTTCACAACATTATGACATTATAACGTTATGACCGGTGAAGTAAATAACACTGATTATCTCTTCAGGCATGTGGTCATAATGTAATGATAATATTATGTTATATATAGATGAGGTTATGAGGAAGGAACCTTGAGAGGAACCAGACTCAAAAATGACACCAAGAGTGTGAATAGAATAAGAGTGTGAATAATGCCTTGAATGTACCAGTGGAATTTCATATACACTTAAGAACATTGTTCACTTGTACTCTAGCTAGTTTCCAGTAGTCCCTCTTTTAGTGATAAAAAAAACCACAAAAGTGTTTTTGTATGAAATTTAGTACACAAATAAATTGTGGGATTCCATACATTCACCATACATTTGTCAGTTTGCTACCATGTTTGTTGGATCTATTATTAAAATCCAGGACAAAATTCATAAAAATAAACATTTCATGAATATGAATGATTAATGTTTTTGGTTGCCAAAAGACTGCCATTGTAAGGTTTAGGTACCATCGGTGTTTGGACCCCTAGTAGCCCGGAAATTCAATATCCAGTAACAAAGTCTCAAATTATGTGTAAAGATTATTATTATTATTTCATACTCTATTCTCACTCTACAATGTGTTTATACAAGCTTTCAGAATTTACTTGTGGATTGAGTAAAAATAATACTGGGTACGATCCATACTCATTCAAAGAAAAAGCATATTGAGTATGAAGATGAAGATGCCTTTCCATGTGCATGACGTAAAAACCAAGCAGATATGAATAGTCCATCTCTCTCTCAGAAAAAAAAATGATTCATTCTGGATTCATTGCACAACTTGTACAACTTTTCAGTGAGTTACAGAGCATCAGTCACTGTGAATCGCATTAGCATAGGCACAGTTTTGTCTTTTTTCTGGCAGATGTGTGTGATTTAAGAGGCACCAAAGTGCTCCGTTGTTGAAAAGGGGCAATTAGCAGGATTTAGAGGTAATATTTAACTCCCACCTTAATGGATGGTGTGTCTTAAACTTGAATGAGTAAAGGAAACCGTGAACTCTATCTTGTTTATGTGCTCCATTAAGGACGACGTATTAATAAGAGATTGTGAAAAAAACGAATTGTAAAATTTTGAAGCCGAGGGATGGAACATCTGTCTTTTTAAAACAAAATAGCGAATAGATGCATCCAGCATTGATGTTTTTTTTTTAGAACATGTTTCCAAACTACAAAAGAGGACATATAATAAGATTTTAAGGCCAGGGGGACAGATTTGTCAAAGTAAACCGGCAGCATCAGAGAGCTGTGTTATGGTCTCACAGTCAGATCTCATTAGTGCAAATTTGTAGGACAAAAAAAAAATAACAAAAACAACTCGTATAAGAAAAGTTGGAGAGGTTCTGGTTGCAGCTAGGGGCAGATTATTACCGCCTCATTCGCAGGTAATATAATGACAGCGCCGGCTCATGTAATAACTGCTTTCAAATTTTAGGTGAGCGGTAGTCCTGGGATTCAGGTTCAAAGCAGGGAAGAATGCTGAAGGATCTTGAAGAATGCTTAATGGTTATATTGTCACTAGGCAGAGATCTTTTTTCTCATATACAGAATCTTTCTACATGAAAATCCAATATAAAAATATAAACCCAGATTTAATTATTTTTACATTTAATGGAGCCAAAAGGAAGGTGAGATTATGAGTTAATGAACTACCAGATATTTGGGTAAAGAGAAGAGAAGATTCACAGATACTACTATTAACAGAAGGACTGAAGGAAATACTACAAGGAATTCATTTTAAAAAGGGCGACCGGTGCTACATATTTACCTGCACTATTTGCACAATTGCTACTTTTTACACTACTCATAGATGCCAAACTGCATTTCGTTGCTGTGTACCTGTACTATGCACTGACATTAACGTTGTAACTATGTAGCTATCTATCTAAGGGTGCTTAAATAGCGTTTGAGTTTTTAAGATCCTCCACTCCAACCCATGTAAAGCATATCTTCATGAAGCTGGCTTTGTGCACAGGGCTTTTGTCATGCTGAACAGGTTTGGATCTCCAAGTATAGGAACAAATGAACAGTTTGCTACTGATGCAGTGTGCGAGATCTGACTAGTGCACTCACTGACCAATTAAAGGACGTGAAAATGCCGACATTATTGGAAGCCTGTTAGATTCCCCCGGTGTCGCCAACTCAAAATTAGATTTTTTTAATTCAACAGCCTTCATATGTCCTTTACCCTACAAGCACACGCACTACTAATTTTGTAGACCTGATGGCAGGAATCACGTAGGTTCCCTGGTGGTCTAGTGGTTAGGATGCGGTGCTCTCACCGCTGCGGCCCGGGTTCGATCCCTGGTCAGGAAACCGACCCCAGCCACTCTCAGTGCCGGTCCCAAGCCCGGATAAATGGGGAGGGTTGCGTTAGGAAGGGCATCCAGCGTAAAAACATGTGCCAAATCAAACATGCGGAGGATCCGCTGTGGCGACCCCTAATGGGAGAAGCGGAAAGAAAGTTTTGATGGCAGGAATCACGTGATGTGACGTGAATGGGTATTGTGCGACAGCATGAATCAAACTAAGGCAGCATTTCCTGTGCCTGCCACAAACATTGCACCTCATATTTTCACACGACTAACCAGAGGTCAAGAGTAAAATACGATCCTGTCAAACACCATAGACTTACGGCTTTAATATGCACTGATGTGTGAGAAGCATGGGCAGTTTAAGGGTAATGACCCTCTTTCAATGCAGCACAGCCTGAATAAATCTGTCCAAACATCACAGCTGGGATCATTCTCAGTTTATATTTGCAGATAAATGTTTTAATTGGAGGACTTTACAGTTGTTTCTTACCTGGGGTTGAGTTATAATTGATGCTCAGGTGACGCACATTGATTGATTGATTGACTCTGCAGGGTGCTTGCCTTCAGACACGAAAGGAATAAAATGAACTGTCTCCAAAACTTTGTGTTCATCAAATTCACTAAATTCTGCATTAACTACTAGGATAACATGAATATTGATAAAAAATAGGGCATTTGCTAGAGGGCAGATTGTTTGTGTGATGCCTCTGAAATATTTTGCACTCCCTGGTGCTCATTAATGGGAAGTTAACATAGTACACATACTGAACAATGCAGTTTAAATATATTCAATAAAAATCGTTTTTGCACAGTGATACCACTGCATCCATAGGAAAACAAAGCTCCAGCTAAATCTGAAACATTGGAACATTGAGGTAAGAGCTCATTATGGATTACTAAACATCTGTGCTGCAACTAATAGTCCACATTGTGTTATAGTTTTAAAGCTTTAATATTCTGGCTGCAGAATATTGATGGAGACAAAGGCCAAAACACTAAACGCTCCGAGAGAGAGAGCCATATTCATAATAAACCCGGCTCTATGTCATTATCTTACAGTAACCTGAAAAGAAAAAAATGTAGTTTACATTCTGTTTGTTCCTCTAAGTTCTAATCCTCATTTGTTCCACTTAATAAGCTACTTAAATCCCTGTTCTTCAACGGAACAACGGTAAAGAGTAATAACATGGCTTTATGCACTCGTTCTGAGGGTAAACGTACCTGCTCCAGTGGTAATGCATTTACAAGCACACACATATGGGAATATTACATTTTCAAACTCAGCGATTGCACTAGAAAAACAGATGTAGACGTATTTATAGCGAGACCTCCTGGGGATGTAATGCTGGACCAGCATGTTCTCATACTTGAAATATCAGAACAACTTACAGAGCTCAAGATTAATGGAAAAAGTACAATAAGCGACAGTTGGAAACAGGGATTGGGTCATGAATAATCTCGTTCTTTATTTACAAGATTCCGACCACAATTCCTTATGATTTTCTGTGAAAAGATGCAATATTTAAAAATATATTATTCAAGGTGGACTGCTAGTGGTGGAAAAGCTGAAGGAAAACAATACTGGGATGTTTTCGGTCCAACACTAGATGACTGAGTAACTGTATTACACACTGTATACCGTATAAAACATTCAGCCAATACTTATTTGCAAAAATGATCCAAACTCTAATGAGCTCCCATAAGGTTTTCAGTTGACCATGTTGACAAATTAGTTAGTATTTTATTGGAATTATTATCTATGCGGAAATTTGTGTTTAGTTTTAGGAAGTTTACAGTTTTTTATTATACCAAATTTAGTCTAGTTTTCATTCGCGGTCCCTTGGCAGGAAAAAAAAAAAAAAAAACAAAAAAAAAAAAAAAAAAAAAACGTTTACTGATGCCTAAGCAGTGTATAAAATATACATATTATTCAGAGCATCAAGCTAATTTTAATAATATACAAAGTGTGATGTGATTATTTGGTAATGTGATGGTCTAGGCCTGCTTTAGGACCTGGACAACTTGCCATATTTTGATGGAACCATGAATTCTGAGCTTTACTATAAAATCCATGCCATCAGTTCATGACCTCAAGCTCAAGCGCCCTTAGGTTATGCAGCAAGACAACAATCTGAAGCAAACCAACAAGTCCACCGATAAATAAAAAATAAAAAAAGCCAAAATTAACCTTTTGCAGTGACTTAGTCAAAGTCTGGGCTTAAATCCAATTGAGATTCAGTGGCATGACCTTAACCAGGCCGTTCATCCCCGAAAACCCTCCAATGTGGCGGAATATAAACAATTCTGAGTGGGATGGAATTCCTCCACAGCGATGCAAAAGACTAATTGCTAGTTATCACAAACACTTGATGGCAGTTTGCAGTAAGAGTGGCACAAATAGTTATTAGGTTTAGGGGGCAATGTTTCATCTAGGAACAGGCAGGTTTGGACAGCTTTTTCTCTTAATAAATGAAATCATCATTTGTAAAGTACATTTTGTATTTACTCAGGTTATCTATGTGTAATATAATAAGATCTGAATTATTTAAGTGTGACAAAAAATGCAAATATATATATATATATATATATATATATACACTTTCTTTCGGCTTCTCCCGTTAGGGGTCGCCACAGCGGACCAGCCGCATGTTTGATTCGGCAGATGTTTTTACGCTGGATGCCCCTCCTAACGCAACCCTCCCTATTTATATATATATGCAGCGACATGGGGACACATGAAATAAAAGGAAAGTAAGGTGACATTAAGTGTTTAAGGAAGCTAAATACATGAAAGATTTAACACCTTAAGTTGAACAACTTAATCAATAGTCTGATATACTCTAACACATGTGAGTCAGCGCCTGGAATAATGCTTGTCTGCTGATTGAATTGTGTTCCAAGCTTTCAGAAAAGAGCTGAGTAGTAATTATCTCAATGTTGGAGCAAGTCGAGTGTAAAGGACTGATGAGGAAGAGAATGAGAATGAACAGAAAGGTCATTTTGTTGTGCCTTGGTTTTCACTTTATAGCAAAAATTGGTACAAAGAGAGACAGAGGTTAAAAGGAGGTTACAGAGACTATGATCCGTGCTGGCCATAATGGCTTGGGAGCACAAATACGTATATAGTTACTCTCGATGAGAAAATACATACATTTTGGAGAAATGTACTTAGGCTTGGACCCAGGGGTTTTCTGAACAGAACCACTCGAGGCTGGCATGGAAGCCTTGAAAATAAGCTGTGAGTCTGGTGTATGCTGTGTGTAATTAAATGCCATTAAATAATCAATAATCAAGAATTTAGAGAAGGTTCTGGGAAAAAATACGATTCGGATTGTTCTCCGACAATCATCATGCGCAAGTTGCCGAATGGTTTTTCGGAGGTTGAGCTCATCGAAGGTCTTCCTGATCTCGTCATCTTCCAGTGATGTTTTTCTGCTTATGAAGCACAAATGCCGCTCTAAACAATTAAAATGTCTAACATATGTCATGTCAAACATCTCTGTGGTAGATTTGCCCAGTTTTATGCAGAATGAAATCACAGATGTGATAACACACGTGGTTTGAAGAGCAACAGTAAGCACCATTAGTCTTGAACAGTTTTGATACACCACTGTTTTTCCCTTAAATATATTATACTAACAAATGATATTTGTCAATACCAGTACCCCAATGAAAAACTAATCAGAAAAGTCACTGGAGAGTACATTTAGTTCTGTTTATATAACCCTGGTTCTAGTAACTGCCATTAAAAGTGCATATGTGTGTGTATGTGAATGCGCTAGGCTGCTTTATAGACTTTATAGACTAGCTAATAAAATGCATTAAGTAGCTATATAAAGAAGCATGGATCACCTAGACCTGGATTTTATTAGATTCTGTATTGTGTGCTGTAATGTGTGCAGCATGCTGGCAGTTTCTCCAGGATTTTATTCTTTTAATGATGTGATTGATGTAAAAATGTTAATTTGAAAAGGTTAACTTCAAAAAACTGACAGGTCATGCTAGCAAAAAAAAATCGAGTCTTTAAAATTAATGCTGTATGATGAAGTACGGCAGAAAAAAAAACTTTTTTTTTACACACCCAATGACATTAACGGATTTGATATAGATTTATTTATGCTGAAATCCATTTCATTAGCCATGTTCATAGCCATAACATGCATTTCAGCATGCAGTACTATGGGGACATCAAATTGGCAGACAGTGGAATTGGACTTCAGTTTCTTGCCAATACAGGTAGCCTTATGGTACAGGTACAGGTAGTCTTATGATGGAGATGTGTTCCGGTGATGCCATCATACCTGGAAAATATCGTAAGTCGAGACATGGCCTAGCCTACCGAGGTGTCTTTTGAATGGTGAACAGTATGTGATAGTATACAGTATTTTGTTAATAAATTAACAAATTACAGTACATAAATCAGACAGAGCGGCAGTGTCTGGCAATGGCGATAAAAAAGAGAGAGACAAAAGCTACAATGAAGCTTTAAAACACCAAAAAACACAATAAAAACACACTCAAACTCTGAAATTTGTCGATAACTGGTGGGAAATGTGTACATCCTGGCCGTGTCCCAACATGTAGTACCGCATATATGCTGTTACGTTTGCCTGCCACATGAAACGTAAAATATTACTGTAATATTATTGTATGTACGACATACAATTGTGTCGTATCGCTATGGTCATCGTAAGATCGAAAAATCGTAAGTCGAACCATCGTAACCCAGGGACTACCTTTATCACCAAATCAGTGACAATGGCACATTCTGAGACATGCCTTTGTTTTCAGTCAATTCCGCAAAATGTGCAGTATACAGTATAACACCAATCTAACATCTGCATCAATTTTACTTCTGAGAGGTAAATACCAGTGTGAGCAATTTCAGTATTAAACCCTCAATGATCGCTTTTAACTCAAGCGTAAATACGACCCTCAGGTTGGAAAATGTCATAGTTTTTTTTCCTAACCGGAGCTCGGTTATAAATCCTTACAGAATCTCTTGGTAATTTGTATCGCTTTGCCGTCAGCTATTTGCACAGCCAGTGCGTCTCTCTCTGGATAAAAGTGTCTGCTGAAGAAAAAAAAAAAAAGTAAACGCGACGTTAATGATTCTGGGGCGTTCGGCACCTGCGAGGCCTGCTGTAATTCAATTACCAGATATATTGTTGCTCCCCTTATTGTTAAGTCAGACTAATTATGTTACTGAATGTTCTGAAAATGCTGTACTTGCATATGAATGTCATTATGTAATAAAACGCATGTTGTTCTGCCTGAGAGAACGTATTATTTCCCCATAGAGAAACATCAAACTGACCCAATGAATCCATTTTCATTCTCTCTTACACGCTCACACACACACACACACACACACACACACACACACACACTGAAGAACAGAAACCCATGCAGAGGAGAAGCCTGTCTCACTTGACCAGACATTTATTACACCCAATGTTCTCATCTTGCTTAAGTGTTATACTGTGAAATTCAAGATCACATAGTAAGGATTCAAAAGTCTCATTTCTTCAGAACACCACAGACATGCCGTCTCACCGATGTTCATTTGTAATAAACAGCACGCCACGTCCCCGCGTTTCCATAACTCGCGTTAAATTCCTCTGTAAAAGACGCTGAAGGTGTGTTTAATGCACTGTGATCTGTGCAGCTGCCACCGAAACCCAGACAACACCGATGACAATTTCATGCTTTCAAATTTTCCTTTTTTTTTTCCAACCCTGACTGAAGTGGCACCCTGCCCAAAAGCACAGGTGCGTGAACACACACACACACACACACACACACACACACACACACACACACACACACACATAAGCTAGGTGGGTGATATAGCAGCTAAACAGGTGCATGAATCTGAGTTGTCAAAGATCTGCCACACGGATTATTACTCAGGCTTTATACATATCTTCATTTTTTCTCCCCTGAAAGGCATTTTAAAACGAATAAATAAACAAAAATCCTTTCATTCACATTTACTCACCTTTATACTTATCCTGATCCATCCTGATATACTACTTCTATACTACTTCTTTAGTTGGAGGCCATTCGCTGCAGGATGGTTCTTAAAGATCCATAAGGTTGCTGTGGTGGCTTAAACTCTAGAACCATGAGTGGCTTCAGGGCTACACTTGGCATGAACAAGTGTTTTTTTTTTCCATTCAGGTGTCCATCAGTGAACATTTGATGACTTCAGCAAAGATTGAGCTACACCAATTAGGCACAACATTATGACATTATAACATTATGAGCGGTGAAGTGAAGAACACTGATTATCTCTTTATCTGGATTTATTTATTAGGCAGCAAGTGAAAATGTTATCCTCAAAGTTGATGTTAGAAGCAGGAAAAATGGGTGAGCGTAAGGATTTGAGTGAGTTTGACAAATTGTGATGTCTAGACGTCTGGGTCAGAGCATCTCCAAAACCGCACCCCCTGTGGGATGTTCCTGGTCTGCCGTGGTCAAAGAAAGGAACAGTGGTGAACCCGCGACAAGGTCATGGGCGGCCAAGGCTCATTGATGCACGTGAGGAGTACAGGCTGGTCCGTGTGGAGAAGAAGTTCATGCTGTTAATGCTCGAAGTGTCAGAACTGTTTTGGCAGCAAAAGGGGGACCAACACAATATGATGCAGTTGGTCATAATGTTATGCTGGTCGGTTTATATTTATTTATAGTTTTTGGACATTTGGTGTCTTCCTTTTTAAATCTCATGGTTTCTTCCTTCCTCCTTTTACCTTGGCATTTTTTAAAACTAATTTATGACACTAAAATGTATATTTGTGATCTATTTATTTCTGTAGAGCTGCTTTGGGACAATGCCCACTGCTAAAAGCACTATAGAAATAAAATAGAGCTGAATAATACTGCATATGATTGGCATTGAGGAGCCCAATATGTGCTGAAAAAAATCAATTCCCAATAGCTTTACACCACCCACACCAGCCTGAACAGTTTATTGGCAGGGTGAATGGATTCATGCTGTAGATATACATATTTGCATGTCTCAAGAACATCAAGATGCTTGGAGATGGTCTTATAGCCTTTACCTTTAGCATGCATGTGTATTATGTGCTTTTTAAACCTTTTGGACCACTCTCTCAGGTGCTATGTCTGGTCCATGTTCAGTGCAGTGTACTAAATATCCTATTTAGAATACAAAAATCCAATTATTTATATTTCTTTAAGGGGTAGCATCAAATTTGTCTATGGCTTGTCATTATTTCTAATAATTGGTTGAATCACAAATCAAAAGCAAAGTCTGATTTGTATTAAGTATGAAATAAACAATGATGAACACCAATTCGTTTAGTCTGTTTCAAGTTATTTAACAGAAAAATTGTGCATTCTTCTTTTTTCCATAGAGGGGGGAAAATGTTTGTATGTGTCACAAAAATGAAGCTTCATCAATGTCCAGTCTTCATCTGTCCAGTTTCCATGACCCCAGTAGTCTCAGATTCCAGTTTGTAGCTAATTCAGGAAGGTCTTTTGTTCTTGTAGCCACAAGATTTGTTCTTTTGTGCATTCTGAGATGCTTTTTTTGCTCACTGTAGTTGTAAAGAGTGGTTATTTGAGCTAGCATGGCCTTTCTTGCACCAACCAGTGTGAAAATGTGGAAGGAGTGGTTACTTTAATTACCATAACCTTTCTGTCTACTAAAAAGAGACTGACTGACTGACTTTGAATAAGTTTTTTTCTAATTTTGTAAATATTAGTTATAGGGAGAAATGGATTAGGTTTTGGGGCTACTACCAATGATTGCCCACCTATTAGTTGTACCAGCCCACTCTAATATAATTGTTTAGAACCGGCCCTCACGTACACTGTGCTAAACCTGTTGCTGAATGCATTTAAACTTCTGTCACATACAACAAACAGAATCAAAACATGGTTACTTCCCAACACAGTCCATGAACTCCACCAGTACTTTCTGCTTCTTGTTGTTGATCTAACTCCAAGGCATACCTGCAGGCACATCATAAGCGAGCGTGTTGTGGATCTGAATGTGAGTAGAAAGTGTAATGTGGAAGTGCTGAGAACGCAAGTAAAAAAATTGCTGGCAGATGGTGTCACTGAGTCTGATTGTGTTGTGTCTGGCTAGAAATCAATCACATGTTCATCCACACACACACACACACACACACACACACACACACACACAATACATCAGTAGTCAGTCGTTTAAGCACCACATTGGCATTCTGAAGTAACCAGAAGAGAAAATGATTCTTTGTTTGCAGCTGGGCTCCTAAGCAGGGCTCATTGCTTTGTAACTGATTCAATTTTCAAGCTCTTCAAGCTATTCCAGTCTGCATACAAAAGGCAACACCAATATCAATGACAGCTGACTCAATCCTTAAACACATGGCTGAAGTTGCTTGGTTTGGTGTATACCAGAAATAATTACTCTGAGCAACACTGTTGGATCAGCAATACTGTAATAATGAGATATAAAGATATAAAAATAATGACACACTATCTAGAGATAACTAACTTAAATCTAAATATCAATGTCTTGGAATAATAAATGAGAACAATATATTAATTTATAAGGGGAAAAAAAATCACAATAGGACGTCTAGGGTTATAGATATGGTTAGGACACTGGTGTCTCACTGATGCTTCACTGCTTTCACTGTTCTAATCCACTCTTTCTGTATAATACACAATTAACTCTATATACGTACTTGGAGCATATTTTGTATATTTAGTATTTTAGTATATTTTTTTTGTATTTGTATGTATGAAATATTTGCTCCAATATATATTTGTATATATATATTATATTTTCATTTATCATATTTTAATTTTATACTTATTTTATTTATTTTACTTTTTATTTAATTAATTCATTTTTTTTTTTTTTATCCTTATATTCAATTTTAATGTTTCATGTTCACATGTTGGACAGTCGTAAAAATACGTCGTCATAAATGTGTGTGACTAATAAAATTTGAATTTGATTTGAATTTGTATAGAGGCTGTGTTTTGATACCCAGAGGTGGAAAGAGTTATAAAATATGCTACTCAAGTAAAAGTAAGAAGTAGCTCATTTAAAATTTACTCATGGTAAAATTTACAGTTCTTTTTTTAACAGCAGGGTGGGAAGAAGATCTCAAACTAGTTGTTTTTAATTGAAGGAATACCTTCACAAATTAAGGTGCAATAACAAAAATAAATTATTAAATAAATAATAAATAAATAAATAAATAAACAATGCAGTCCATGTCTTGAATCTAATGTAAATAATATAAAATACAAAAAAAAAAATGTTTTTTCGTTTTTTTTCGTTTTTTATTTTTACAAACATTTTTCATGTTGTCATTATGGAATATTGGTTGTAGAATTTTTAAGAAAATAATGAATTCATTTTTGAATAATACTTTTCGGATGTACTGTACTGAGATATTAAACTATATTTTCAAATTACAACCAAAAACGATGTCATGGAAGCTTGTAAAAAAGGGATACATTAAAATAATAAAGTCAACTAGAAACTGATACGCATAATATATAAAGTGTATGTAATGCAAATATCATTATGGAGAACTGTGTACTGAATTCCATGCTAATGATGTAGCTTGGCTTTGATTTGCAGATTAGCTAATTGTACTAGCTACATACAAACACAAAACTGTACTCAATCTTTTTTTATCCCAAATATTTCTCTATACACTTTCAGTGATAACGTTAAATTATGATAAGTTATATGTGGTACAAAACACTTGCTAGGTACAAACCACTGTACAAAACACGTGAACTCTGGGTAGACAACATATGCAGTCGGGTCTGCTTGTCCTCATCAAGGTTATTTTTTCACACTGGCTGAAGCTCAAGTGGACTTGATTTTCAAGGATTTTAACTATTTTTTGCCTTTGGGAGGCTTTAAGTCACATTGATTTTGAAGGAAGGTCAAACTCATCAGATATTTACACTTGCACACGTACCACTGGTGTATTTTTTCTTGTTCTTGGCAAAGATGCAGTGATTAAAACTAAAACTTTCTTTCGGCTTCTCCCGTTAGGGGTCGCCACAGCGGATCCTCCGCATGTTTGATTTGGCACATGTTTTTACGCTGGATGCCCTTCCTAACGCAACCCTCCCCAATTTATCCGGGCTTGGGACCGGCACTGAAAGTGGCTGGGGTTGGTTCCATGACCGGGGATCGAACCCGGCCCGCAGCGGTGAGAGCGCCGCATCCTAACCACTAGACCACCAGGCAAAGATGCAGTGATTATCCTCTATATATACACAAAAGTTTTGAGACATCTGACTTTTCCTGCCATTTGTGGTTCTTTCCTTTATACAGAATATTGTGTGTTAGATACTGTATATATATATATATATATATATATATATATATATATATATATGTGAAATGCTGTTTTCTTTTATTTCGAAGTGTCTAATACCTCTTAAATAGATACTCTGCTTAACATCATTTCAACCTAATAGATTGTGAGTTCCAGAGGAGATCTTGTTTATTATGTAATTTATGATTTAGCTATATGGAATGTAGTTTATTTCTGTTGACTGTGCCTGACTGAATGTAATCGAATTAGCACTCATTGGACATAATATAGACAGTATTATACCTGAACTGACGCCAGTAAGCATATTCAAGCTCATGTTAGATATGGAAATTGACACAGAAAATTACGTTACACATCTTCTCCACACAACAGTAAGCCACCTGGACTACAGAAGAGGGAATCATGTGAAAATGCTGTTGAATGCTGTGAAATACAGTTCACATAAATAGAGTTTAACATCATAATTCCCTCCACTCTCACCTCTAAGTTGGCGTTTCTGGGACTCAGTCTGTGTCAATGAATCTCCAACTTCCTGCCAGACAGACCATAAGCTGTACGAGTAGGCAAACACACTTCATCCTTCCTCATTTTCAGCACTGGAGCTCCTCAGGGTTGTGTTCTAAGCCCCCTGTTGTACTTAGTGTACACATATGACTGTGTGGCCACTTCCAACTCCACCACCATCATCAAGTTTGCTGATGACACTGTTGTGGTGAGCCTGATCTCCAACAATGACAAGACGGTCTACCTACAGGAGATTAAAAACCTGGAGAGATGGTGCTTGAGAATAATATTCTCCTGAACGTCAGCAAGGCTAAGGAGTTAATAGTGGACTTTAGCATGAAGGAAAAGCAGTCATACCAACCACTTAACATCGATGGGACCCAGAGGAGAGAGTGGATAGTATGGGATCCATTATGGGATCCATTGAGAGCGTTGTGACGGGTAGCATCACTTCCTGGTACGGGAACAGCACTATGCGGGACAGGGGAGCCATCCAAAGGGTGGTGCGGTCAGCTGCTTCAAGCTCCCTGACCTGCAGGACATCTACAGCAAGTGGTGCCGAAGCAGGGCCAGGAAGATAGTGAAGGACCTCAGCCATCCCAACAATGGACTCTTTTCTCTGTTACATTCAAGGAAGCGCTTCTGATCCTTGAAGGCAAACACAGAGAGAATGAGGTAGAGCTTCGTCCCACAGGCCATCCTGAGTTTAAACCTAGTTTACACCTAGTACCTGGAGTTCCTCTACGGTACTTGGAATTTGTATATGACAAATAAAATGTAAATTTGAATTTGAAAATAGAAAAATAATGTATTTATTATATAATTTATTATATAATAAATTAGTTAAAAGTTGAAATAATAATGATAAAATGTGACAGATATAAAAAAAGTATATTAAAATTAACTATAT
>JAAIIK010000052.1:2067200-2082202 GCA_014706435.1 Silurus glanis | reverse complement strand
ATATATAGCAGAAGGATTGTTCTTTTTTTTTATTTTACACTTTTTCTTAATTAATTTGCAATACTACCACATCCTTGAAGAGTTTGTGTCACTACAATCACAATCAACTAAACAACAACTGTATGCAACTTCGTTCTATCAGTTTTTATCAGTCAAGGTTTTAGAAATCAGTTATTTTATTTATATTATTGAAATATTCTAATTGTTACATAAATATTTAGAGACACTGTACAGTGTGATCAGGGTGCAAGTAGGGACTCTGGCAAGATTACTTTGGCAGCATAACTAAAAGGGAGAGCCAGAAGGTAACAAAGACATGAGGTCTCTGGGATTAGAAACGGTCTGCCAACATCACCGTCAACAAACGAGTGAATGCGTGAGGGTGGTGGGGTGACAGTATCCCTCTCTATAACTGTCTATATTCATGATCCCTCCAGATCTGCTCCTTTACCTTAAAAAAAATCTACGTACAAAAGCTTTGACTAAATAAATGTTTTCAGCCTCGACTTTCAGACAACACTGACACGGTGTCTGCCTTCAAGTGTGTCTGCTTTGGGACAATGTCCATTGTTAAGGCGCTATACAAAAATGAAAAAAATAAAAATTGGTTTTGTTAATTGTCCACACTATGAGCCCCTGTGAATGTGCTGTTCCTATAGAAACTGTAGTGCATTATAAAACTGTGACTTAATTTGCCTTCTTTCATACTCACTGTTAAAGAAAACCAACAAACACCTTTTAACTAATTAAAGCCAATCAGCACTGTCAGAAAACCATGTTTAACATCTGGATTAACACCATTAAACATCTTAAACTTGATTTAAAAAAAAAGGTTGAATCCTTGATTCCAAAGAAACACTTTATTGATTTCCTATCAATCATAATCATGAGAATCCAGTGTTTCCTGTGTGATGCAATTCAGGATTCCTGTTTATTTGTCACGTCCAGACTTTCCAAAGGTTTGCACGTGCGTGTACTTTCGTCCTGCTGTATTAGACATGTCAGGTTACACACACGAGATCAATAGACCTTTCGAGCTGCTTCGCTGGGTTTTGTTTCAATGTAGTTTCTCTTCCACTTTACAGTCCGGTAGCGAAAAAGCCTGGAGCTGCTTTTCTTGAAGGACAGACACTAATCATAATGCTTTATGGTTCTGATTTGTGTCTTTTTTGCACAGTTCTGACCAATAGCACTGCAAAAACACTGGCTGCTTGGCCTAGATAAGCACTGTGTTTGTATATTCGAGACAGAGAAAGAGAGAGAACGAGAGAGAGAGTGTGTGAGAGAGAGAGAGAGAGAGAGAGAGAGAGAGAGAGAGAGAGAGAGATGAACACTTCTTATAAAACAGTGCACTCTGCTGGGTAAACACTAGCCTAAGAAAAAAAGACTATAATGAAGAATGATGAACACTGATTTTGTAATACAGCTGCTCATTAAAAACATACCTCCAAACCTCTACATTACAACGGCAACGAATATGAAATCTGATTGGTTAAAGAAACAGACCCGTTTCTAATATTCTCAAAGGTAAAAAGGCCAGCAGTACTGACTATGAAGGCCCTGGGCAGATTAGATTGACATATCAGCACAAAGAGGCTGAAATCTGATTGGACAAAAAAAATCTAATATCCACATACACGTACTGGAAGCAGTGCAGCCAAGAGAAACGCTATGAAATGAAGAGAATAAACTGTTTGGAATAAATTAATAAAATTTCATGGAACAAATATTAGAATTTAGGTTGTAAATGTAGGTCAGTGCTTCAGAGAAGGCTTTGCGCACCCTGACCGCCCACCACTGCCATACAAGTGTTTGTCTTTTTCTCTCTCGTTCTCCATTATGACCATCGCACACTGTTAAACACAGAAGAAAATCAATGGATCGTCATTACCCTTCATTAGTTCAGCAGAGCGGATCAATGCCGAGGTGTCAATAGTGCTAACAAGAATCTCCAAGCAGGCAAAAACTAATTTTACCACACCTACTTTATGTTGGAAGATGAGAAAACTGTGTGTGTGTGTGTGTGTGTGTGTGTACGCCAAGCAGCGATATGTTAACAGCAAGGTAAAAGTATTGAATGAGTGCTTTGTAAAAAGTTAGCAATGAATGACCTTTGATTCTTCTTCTTTCAGCTGGTACCATTAGGGGTCACCACAGCGGATTATCTGTATCCATATCACTGTCCTCAACATCTGCCTCTTTCAAACCAACCCTAACCTCCACTTTCCTCCGCTTCTCCTTTTCCTGCTCTGTCTATAGACTTCTTTCTTCTCTCCTTCACCACCTTTCAGCAACAGTAGCCACCTGTGGCAGTTGTTGTTAACCTGGGCTCCGACTGTTGCGGTTTGTGAGCGTTTAGATTCGATTTAATACGCGTTTTACGCTTGTTTTTTTTGCATCTCTCCCCATTTTTTCCAGGCTTGGGACGGGCACTAAGAGTGCACTGGCTTGTGCAACCCTGGGTTTCCATTAGTAGTATTACTATTACATAAAAGATTTAGTAAAGCAGGCTGGCATTTGTGTTTTTGTACAATAATTCTAGTAATAATAATAACTTTGAATTCAGAGCGGTGCATCAGCATGAAAACAGAGGCGATGTGTCGATTGAAAAAGGTGTGCGTCAGATAAAAGCTGGCATTTCTATTGCAATGCATCGTTTTTAACATATTCGCATCTGTAACCAATTTATGTATAATTACTAGTAGATGCGCTATACTTTAATTATTTAGAAAGTGACCAATTATTTGTGATCAATATTTTATATGTAGATTTATTTCTCTTCGCTAAACTGTTCTCTCAGCACCGCTTCTGCTACGTGAATATGACGTATCGCAACACTACGGAGACCGAGGCGTGTCCTGAGAGTCACATAGAATAGATTAACATGGCAGAGGTAGAGCTGTAACTTCCTGGAGACAGAACAGAAAAGAACATCTGGTTTAATTTTCTTTTTCACTTTTCGCACTACAAAGTTTGTGAAAGGGGCCATGCGGTAGAAGTCAGAAGGCATCGTAATACTGCAACATATCGCATCGCACTGGTAGCTGCTTCCTATGGGTCTTTAATGTATTGTATCATTGGTTGTGCATCAAGATTTATAGAAAATATCTATAGATTAAATACAGTGTATAATTTATTTAAAAGTAAAGAAATGCTATTTAGAGTATTGTCATGCTGGAACAGGTTTAGGTCTCCTAGATCAAGGGAAAATGTCATGCTGCGACGGACGGACGGACAGACAGACAGACAGACAGACAGACAAATACACTATACGGACTGTAATGGGGCACTTGACGGTAATATGTGGTTCTTTCCCAAACACAAAGTTGAATACACAATTGCAGAGGAGGATTTCAGACGCCTTAGCATTCAATGTTCCCATCATTTGAACTAGGAGACCCAGACCAGTTACAGCATGACAATGCCCCTGTGCATGAAGTCAGCTCTGTAAAGATATTCTTTACATGGGGTTCGAGTGAAAGATCTTGAATGGCCTGCTATAGAGTTCTGACCCTATTAAACACCTTCAGGATGAACTGAACTGCTGACTGCACCCTCACCTATAAGGAGCACAAATCCCCACGACACTTCGGATTCTACTGGAACATCTTCCCAGAAGAGTGGAGATTATTATAAGGGCAAATAGACTGAATGTGGAATGGGATGTTCAAAAAGCACATACAAATCTTATGGTCAGGTGTCTAAGCCTATATATATCTAAGCTATATCGTGTATCTGTGCTGTAATTTGAGTAATTCACCTTCACATATCCAGTGAAGAAGGAAAGATACTGTTATAGAAGCAGAGCAAGTAGGCATCAGTGTCTTTTTATTCATTCTGACAGAGGTCAGTTAAAAAAAAACAAACAAACAAACAAAAAAAAAAAAAACATCAGATACACATTTCAAGTTTAAATCTTACGTCTCATCTTGTGCAAACATTAGACGGTGCCATTTAAAGTAACAATTTTCCAAAGAGAATGCGTTGACGGGGAGAAGAAAAAACAACAAAAAAGTGCATTTGAAACCTACAAGTCGATTTCTTTTGCTCGCATTTATTGATTTCCAGCTTCATATAAACTGGATGTTGAGGCATAAACATAGTACATTTCTACAGTTCAACAAAAATATAACCAATATTTACAATTATTGTATTAAAAATACAAAAACAAAAAAAAAAAAAAAAAAAGAAAGAAAAAAAAAAAAGGAAAAAAAAAAAAAAAAAAACAACCGATACATACTCCACCAATTGTCTTTGTAAAAGACGTACAGGTAAAAGTAGTCAAAAATGAGAGAATCTTCACCAGCTAAATGTACACTTCTCACTTGACATCACACATTGAACAGAGTAGCAGTGCTAACTACTACGATTTATCTTATGCTTGTACAGTTTGTGCAACGTTTTTTTGTGTTTTTTTTGTTTTTTTCTCAATAGAGGACTCCACTCGGCTCGCCGGAGAAAAGCATGACAAGTTCCAAAAATTCAAATGGAGGTGAATGCTTTATATAACCACTGTTTTACAAATGTGATCTTTTTTTTTTTGTTTTGTTTTGGTAAACGACGGCAACCATTACAAAAAAAAACAAAAATTACAGCAAGAAGAGAAAGAAATGTCGACGTGATTAATATTACAGGGTACAGTGGAAAACACTGCAATCTTTTTTTTCCTCACCCTTGCTCAAAGAATATCAGTCCTAAACTACTGATCAATGTGATCAGCTTAACTCAGTGATTAAAAATAAACGATAAACGTGACTTCTCACCGGTTGAGTTCGACTTGGCAGCCTTCGGCCCGGTACTCGTTACTTCACCACCGGAGTCTCAGAAACATGTTTATAAGTCCTTGAGCACTGATCCAGATCCCTTCTTTGTGTGCAGGGTGGCACAAGTATGGTAAAGTCCTCATAAAACCTACGTAGCACCTCAAAGACCGCATCAGAATGGAAGGAGCGCCCAGTCAAGTGGGAGCTTCACTGGCTGGACAGGTTTTTTTATTTTTTTTTTTATCTTGATGGTGGTCTCTATATACCACAGTAATAGGTAGTCGGTTTAAAGCGGTTCAGACCGGTCACCCACGGTACACTCTTGGTATAAATCCGTCAGATCGATTTCAAACAGTAAAACAAGTTTGTTTAGAGACTTCGTACGAGAGATTGACCCGCTAAAAATGGTCTGATCGATTCCAGAGTTTTTCAGCCTATAGTCCACTCCGATAGGCAACTCATGGCATTTCGTCCATGTGGGGGAAAAAAAAAAAAAAAAGACAAATGCAAGGACGCATTTTTAAAACAGATTAGAGCACATAATAAACTTCAGGAAACACATGAAGAAGGTAATTTGTCAATCAGTGGGAATTCAATTATAGTCAGGCTTTCTACAAGCGGGTCGCAGGGACAACTTGCCCCTAGGTCGCAATAATCAGGTACTGGGGCAACCCGTGAAGATTTCAACAAAAGAGAATGAGTGAATGGTTTCAAGCACCAGTGTTAAAACATACGTTCTTGCCTTCCTTCCAAATGGTGGGATAGTGCAGGGAAAAAAGGCCAGGATTACTGTGGATTAGAACGATTTTATGACCTCAGAACCCCCCTTTTTTCTTGGAATGAGTATGGATAATATGGTGGATCAACCACCAGTGTTAAAACAAAGGTCGTGACTTACATCTAAAATAGGATGTGATGTGATGGGATGGTGCAGGGGGGTGAAACACCCAGTCACAGGATTACTGTATGTGAATAACAACCTTATAACCTTAAATCTACTTAAATATGTTTTGTAATAGTGAGTGACAATGTTAAGTACAAGTGAAGAATGGTGTCTGGATTTCCCTTCAAAAGTGGATAAAATAGGGGCAAGAAAGAATATTCCAAAGAAAAGTTGGATTCAAGGCCGGAGACAAAGGGTCCCTCGATTTACACCAAACCCTCAAACAAAGCTCTGGGCTTCTCCCCAAGAGTTTGGAAAAGGGCAGGAAAAAAACTTTGCCATTGGATTACTGCAGCAACTCTGTACCCTAAAAAAACTGTACAGAATTATTCAAACGGGAGGGAGCTGACTGGGATTCAAGTCAAGTCAGGGGAAGTCAATTCTACTCACTTCATTTACACAGGACTGAAACAAAAGCTCTTGCCTTTCACATGCAATGGGGCAAGAATAAAAACCCTAAGATAAGACTTGCCTCCTGAATTCCTGCAGCCAGCTACGTTTTTTTTTTATGCTTTTTTTGTTTTCTTTACATAATGCCTAAGACAAATATCTTGCCTTATCCCCTAAGAGGAAATGGGGCAGAAAAAAACCTCCTGAAGTGAAATAAAATGAATGAAGGTCATGTCTTTGGGTTCCTGCACAAAGCTACGCCCCATGTCCATGTAAATTCGCAGAAAATTGGTAAGGAATTCTAGAGTTAAAAAAAAAAAACCAGAGGAAATAGGAATCAATCAGATTCCTCCTCTGATTTAGGACACAAAATGGTTCAAATGGGATTGAAAACTGTAACCTAGGATTTTTTTTTAATTGCCTTTGGAATCCTGGTGCCAGCTTATGTGTTGGTTTCATATCCTCTTACGTTCTTAGGTTCCCCTCATAACCTCAGGGTTCTGGTGCTTGGTGTCACCTTTACAGTCCTTTACAACTGACACTGATGACTGGGATATGGACTGATCAGGGATTTACAAAGCCTTGCCTGCGTGTTAGCTTTTGCCGATTCGTTTCTGAGATCCACGCAGTTTTCGGTTCTACTCCTATAACGCGCTGTAGCAGAACGAACCGACCACATCTCAAGGATCCTGATGAGTTCAGCCCTCAAGTCTGGACCTGCCATTTCCCCATGACATTTACAAAAGGCAAAAGCACAAAGTCGGAAATCTCTCCATTGACATAGCACCCTAGGAATTGAAGCAGGGTGCTGTGTAGGTAGTAAAAGGCTTAAAGATGCACCCAATCAGCAGAGTCACGCCAGCGTGCTTCATTTTATCCTTGCGGTGTGTAGCTCCAGTTCTCCAGCATCCACCAACCTCAAACGCTCAATTAATACTGCAACAGTGACACACATATCGTACAGATGAACACCGATTCCCATAAAGCGTTTGAGTGTCGAGTTTTTCTTCCCTACATGTTCTCATTTTCGCCTGGTAGTAATGTGTGTTCCAGTAGAGATGATGAAGTTTGAGAAGACCATGTGCATTTTGTTCTTAGAAAACATACCAAAAAAGTGCAGATGAGAAAAGAAAAAGTGTGTGAGGATGTGTGAAGAAAGGGAGGAAAATCGATTTATCTGTGACCGGCAATGGCAGTCGTGTCTTTGTGTGAATGTCGCACCGCTGTGTGTTCGTTTTGAATTCAGGTTCGAGTTTTATTTTTCACTACTTTAAGCTAAATAATTCATGTTTTGTTTCGTTTTTTTCCCCTTCAAAGTGCCAGATAATTTCTTCGTTTCTGAACGTTCTCGTCTTTTCTTCACAGTATTTTTTTTTAGCATGCAGGGTGACCCCTCATGACGCTTTAAGGCAGAGAAGGGAGATGAATCCACCAATCAGAAGAGAGACAGGCAGTGGCATCGAGGTGATGATTGGTTGCTCTGACTGTCCGTCTGCCTTTGACGAGCTTCGCGAGGCCTTCGGTCACTGCAGCAAGAGCCGAACGGAAAGTGGCGTCTGCTCACACGGCGGACACCTGCTCATCCTCTGGAGGGAAGAAAAGAATCAGAGTTAGACTCCGCCCATCAACTCCGACAAGCATACACACGGATACAACGTGTTGAAAAACGTCTCATTCCACTACCAACAACTGTTTTGCCAAATACTGTAAATATAGTTTTTTTAATATCCTTTAGACCTTTTAATATCAGGTGTTTATCATTACAAGACTGTAGCTAGCAAAGTGTTTCAAATGCTTACATTCAATTATTATCGATTACTGAAGTACACTACATGGACAAACGTTTGTAGACACCTAGTCATAAGATTTGCATCTCTATAGCAGGAGATCTTCCACTCCAATCCGTGTAAAGCATATCTTCATGGATCTGGATTTGTGCACATTAGGGATGGTAAGATTCACCATCGGAGTATTGGCATAAAAGTTAACGATGTGATGCTTCGGTTTAAAAACGTGCGCATTGGATACGACTGGGCATATTTGCATTGGTAAAAATAACAAATATTTATATATAATTATTAGTAGATGCGCTGTTCTTGTATTATTTAGAAAGTGACCAATATTTGATATGTAGATTGATTTCTCGTCGCTAAACTGTTTCTCGAGTGCGAGATTAACATGGCAGAGGTAGAGCTGCATCTTCCTGGAGACAGAACAGAAAGGCCTACAGACTACAGAGGCCTGTTTGTGAAAGGGCCATGCGGTTAAAGTCACTTAAGTAAATGTATGATTTGCGGTCTGAACCAAAGATATAAAAATGTGTACTATATTTTTTTCATTGCGTCGAATCACATCGAAATCGGATCGCACTTCATCGTAATAGGGGTGAATCGTTTCGCATCGGTAGCTGCTTCATACGTATCTTTAATGTATCGTATCTTTGGCTATGCATCGAGATGCGAATGGCATCGGCCTCAGTTATGGAGATGCACATCTCTATTGCACATTGAGGTATTATCATGCTGGAACAGGTTTGGGGTCTCCTACTTCAAATGAAGTTTCATTCTGCAGCCAAAGAAATCTTATACAATTGTGGGCCTCTCAACTTGGTGGTAACAATTTGAGGAAGAACCACATACTTTTGTCCATATACTTCAGTTTGAAGGTAAATTTGTCAAAACTCTCAGTTTTGAACAAAATATTTACAATGTTGTTTATGAAACAGTATATGATAGTGGTTTAGAGTACGTGCATGCATTCTACATACAGACATACACAAAAATACACAGCATCAGACAAACTGATACACACGAGACATTGTCTACAAAAGCGATTCTATGAAAAACTAGCGCTGGTTTATTCTTAGATCCGAAAGCTAACAGCAGTTTAACATAATATGTGAAAAAAAGAGCATAGCCTTCAGTTTAGCATCGTCATCAAACACTTATACACAGTCCAGCATCGCAAATGCCTTGTACATATAAAACAATGATATACTCATTTAGACTATTTTGGCATAAAGTTGTGTGTTAGCAATTGTTAGCGTCATAGCATGTGGTACAAAAAATAATGAACCAGAAATTTTGGTTCTTTCGGTAAATTTAGTGTTAAAAAAAAAAGTGTGGATTTTTAAATTAATAAAAGGTGAGAAGACTGATGTCTTCATAAACACACACACACACACACACACAAAAGGAGTAAGTGATGGGAGAGATGTTGCCACCACGGCATAGGCAGGTCTTCTCCATGGCCTGACATGCACCATGTGACATGCTAGTAGGTGATTGGTGGCCAGTGGCTGGTAGGAGGAGCAAACAGGGTGTGCTTACTTGCATGCGGTGCAGGTTTTTTTTGTTAAATACATGAGTGAGTGTGTGAATGAGTGTGTGAGTGAGTGTGTGAGTAAACTTGTGTGTGTGTGCTGAAGTTTGGATGGTTTTACCTGCCTGCCATGGTGGTGTGTGTGACTCATGGCCTGGGGGGCACTGCTGTGTGTGGCCCTCTCCTCCTCTGATCTCTGAGTTTGGGAGATAAGCACTCACCCTCCTCCTCTACCTCTTCCTCCTCTTCCTCGTCCTCGCCCTCATGCTCGGTCCCCGGTTTAGGCGAGTGGGTGACGAGGCGGGAGCGCTGGAGCGCTGTGGTGTAGTCCGGGGGCCTCCTGGACGTGTGCGTCGCCCCCTCCGTCACCTCAGAGATGGACAGAGCCGTGTAGCCGGGGGGAGTAGGAGGGGGATCACGGTATCGGCCGTCTTTACGTGCTGCGAAGAAAACAGAAGACAAATAGTGAGTTTTTAAATCCACAGAAATGAAAGAAAAATCATCACACACTCGTAATAAAGCTGGAGTTTGGCTATTATACTGTTGGTCCATATTAAAACCATTGTTTCTAAAATGAAGGTGCGACATAGTTTAATTTCCTGAGTTGCTCCTAATATAGAAATCCTTTTTTCAACTACTAGCATGTAGTATGTTGTCTGTATGGAAGCTTGTTTGGCTACGAAAAAAAAAAAAGTTTTAAATTTATTTCTCTCAATTCCGTCTTTATTTCTCGCAATTCCGACTTTATTTCTCGCAATTCCGACTTCATTATTGTTTTTATTCCAACTGTATTTCTCGTGATTCCAACTTTATTTCTTAAAATTCCGACTTTTTTTCTCGTGATTCCGACTATTTCTCTTTTTTTCTCATGATTACCTCTTTATTTCTCGTGATTCTAATTATTACTTTTTCCTAGCAATTCCGACTTTATTTCTAGAAATTCCAACTTTTTTGCTTGTGATTCTGACTTTTTTTCTTGCGATTCAGTAAAGCGGGAACAAAAGTGCTAGCTCAAGCTACCTAATGGTTGTTAAAAAAGAAGTCAGAAGAGTAATAAAATCAGAAACCATGTTTGTTTGACATAATAAACAACTTTAGATGATTATAAATGAATGCGTCGCTTAGAGATGCAGTAAATGGTCGAATTTTGGACAGCAAACATAAACACTCATGTTTTGGCTAATAAATAACATCTTAAGACCTGTTGTGCCACAATATGGCTGATTGTTCCCCGAACTGATCACATGATGTGTGTGTCTTACGCAGGCTGCTCTTGGTTGTGCCGGCGGTGATGGGAGACGGCCGGCGGCTCTGCTGTTTAGACTCCTCTGATCCTGTAGAAGTGATGCTGCAGGTGTCAGGGTCGGTGCCCACGTCTTTCCCGCCTCTCCGCTTGATGGTCCCCGTGTCTCCCTCGGACTCGTCTCCCCAGCACGCCGCCGACGATGATGAGCACGACGAGGTCGACGCCCAGCTGCCTCGTCCGGCCCACATCCCCGCTCCCTCAGCCAGTGCCTCCCAACTCCTGCCCTGCTGCATCGCCTGGATGCTGTCATGTGAGCCGCTAGAGCAGGAAGTCCAGCTGCCTCGTCCCGAATCCGCAGCGTCCAGGGACACACGGTCGCCCTGCTCCTGACTTAACTCCTCTGAACTCGGCGACGAAGGCATGGCCGTGTTAGCGTACATACCGCGCCAGTCCTGCACCGATGAGTACGAGCTGATGGAAAGATGAACTGCTATTAGTTACCGAATACATTTAAGTGCAAAAGTTTGCACCCCCCTGCCCCTCATCTTAAATTCTGCTTACCCAAGACTGTACTGGTCTGGGTCAGCTGTGGCCCGACGCTCAAGCCGGTGACCTCCATGAACGACGGTGTGACCGTCGCTGACCCCATGTGCGTAGCGGAGACGCCGCTCATCCTGGCCCATGTCCAGGGAGGAAGTGCTGACCAGGCTGGATCGAGAAGAGATCTCACTGTGGCCGGAGTCGGACAGGTTATCACTTGCTCTTCCCAAGCCTGTACAACAAATAAGAAAGCTCATTCTCTACTGACACTGAACATCTGTATGGCTGCATAGATTTACAGACATTCAACACATCACTGGCACCCGACTTCCTGCCATTGAGCTTCACTATGTTAGATGTCTCACACTGCACCGTAAGGAACTGTATATACACTGTGTATAACTTTGTACAGTTGTACACACAATGTACAGATTTCATAAAGTAAATTTATAAATCCCATATAAATTTATATCCATCCATCCATCCATCCATCTGTCTTACAAGACAGAACGTTTAATATCTGACCCTTATTTTCCCTGAAACGGAGAGATTTTCCATCTATGATTATTTTTCCTCTCATAATCAAATCGACCACTAAAGCAAAAATGATGCAACACCAACAGCAGACTGTGATTGAGAAAGCACAGAGCAGCCCCCCGGTACGGACGCAGACTGTGCTGGGAAGTAGACTAATCAATAACGCATCGAGTTTCCTCAATGGCCCAGTCTTCTCTGAATAGTGATCTCTGAACTACCCAAATATCCACCACAATGTCCCAGGATACAAATACTTCTGATTTTGGCTTAGATGTTGTGGGAAGGGGTAGCATAGAAGGATCAGAAGGTTGTGAGTTTAAATCCCACCACCACTAAGATGCCACTCCTGGGCCCCTGAGCAAGGCCCTTGAACTTTAACTGCTAAGTTGTATGAATAAGCTAAATGTAAGTCACTTTGGATAAAGACGTCTGCCAAAGGCCGAACATGTAACATAACGTACCTGTAAGATGGAAAATGTACAAGTAGAAAACGCATGAAGCGTAAATCAGACTCAACTCAAATAACATATTTACATTAAAAAGTCGTGAGCAGATTGCAACTGAACTGTAGTATGTTAAACAAAATCAAATTTTAACGAAAATTCCTGGACATTAAGCCACACCTCTGCACCCCCGAGTCTTAAACAGGTACGTAAATGTGCTGAGAAAGAAAGTAGAGACTGTGTTTTCTACATAATCAATACAAAGTACATCAGCGAACTTAAAACTGGGGCTGGGACGATTCACTAATCCTAAATTCAATACTATCCCGATACTTTTGTGCCGATTCAATACATATTGCGATTCATTGTTTAAATTGTGATTTTTGTTTGCTTAATAAAGATTAGACAATGGCAAATACTTGATCATACCCTTAAAGAGACTGTATATGAGTGATATTAACAAAAACAATGCATCACATCTTTCTGGATTTTTATTTCAGGAGCACACACATACATAGAGCATAAAGAACCTTGAACCATAAAACTTTCAAGTACCAAAAGCTTGAATATAATATTTAAAATGTGCAACAAAATAACTAAAAACAATACTCTCTGAAATAAAATAAAAGTGCTGTTAAACTGTTCCAATGTCCAACTCAGTCAAGGTGCTAATATCCTTCTCTCTCTTCCTCACCTCAGGTGAGAGCAGTGCAGCTGTTACTGCAGCCTGTTGCTCCAGAAAACATTCAACCATGTCATAGGCACTATTCCATCTCGTTAAAACGTCTGTTATAAGTTTGTGCACAGGGAGCTCCAGTAACTTTTGTTTTTCCTGCAAAACATGAAGTCCTGCAGCACTTCTATGGAAATCCAGTGATGCGTCGTACTCGTCTGAGTAACTTCGCGACAGCGGGCAGCTTCAGTGCGCGCTGTGAGGCCAGATTATGAGTGTGCGCGTAGCACTTAATATGGAGAAAGCCGCTTAATTGTGCAGCGATAACCATATTAGACGCATTGTCTGTGACTAAAGCAGGGTCTTTATCCGTTAATCAATTCTCAAAGAGGTTTACTCCCCTGCCTCGGCCATGGTTTTGATTTCTCTCGCCAGCTTAAAAACGGATACGACGTCATCTAATACAGACAACAACAAAATACGTTTGGCCCTCTGTTGGAATGAAAGCGGTAACGTCTTCCCACCACCTCTCCGGAAAAGTCAAATAATTAAATATATATCGATTCTGAGGTAAACAAATCGATCTCAAAATCGTTTTAAAAAGAATCGCGATAGTTTGGTGAATCGATTTTTTCTCCCACCCCTACTTAAAACCCCAATCACGTCTTGCCGATTGACTTCGTTTGGCATAAAGCAGGACACGAATCCCTCACACTATTGCTTTAAACACCATATTAAAACAAACATTCATATAAACACTAAATTACTTGAAGAGACTCTATAGTGGAACCTAAAGCCCCTTTTCTGCTTCACATGCTATTCAGAACCATATTACGGAACCTTCTAGCAACTTGTATTTGTATGAGTTCGCCACAAGATGGCAGAACATTCTAGTAAGTAGTACATCTGGTGTAGGACACCGTGGAAACACCGGGGGGCGCAAATAAATGTGTGTCATAGCACGGAGCTTTGTCACCAGGGGGTGAAAATGGCACATAATAAATATATACACACACACACTATATTTCCTAAAAGTATTGGGTCTGTACTGGTACTTATCATAAGTAGCAAGTGATTTTTGATCATTGCATTCCACATTTAGTCCTAATTTGCTCTTATGATTCCCTCCACTAGATTTTGGAGTGAGTTTATGGACATTTGTGTTCATCAGCCACAATGGTGTTATGAAAGGCTGGTACTGATGTAGGTGAGGAGACCTGGGGGTGCAGTCAGCGTTCACATTCATCCCAAAGGTGTTCAGTAGGGATGAGATCAGAGCTCTATAGCAGGCCACTCAAGATCTTCCTCTCCAAAGCATGTAAACCAGACCTTCAAGGTGCTCAATTTGTGTGTGTGTGTCCTATTGTACCTTTCTTTGGGGAGCTTCGAGGAGATGTAGGAGGGGACGACGTGCTAGACACGGCATCTTCTGTCAGTTTCCTGTGTCTCTCAGCTGCCTCCTCTGACAAAGACAGTATCTTCTTCAGGGACTGTGGAGAATTCATGCCTGAGAAAAGAGTACCAACATAATTTTGCAAGAAAACTAGCGTTGGAGTCGTTTTATAAATAGTATGTTAGAGAGGCTTACCAAATGGCGGCAGGTCTTTCACAGGCACCTTCTTGCGGGACGGGTAGAGGGCGACAGAGGGCACCTGCAGGGCCTGGTTGGATTTCTGAAGCTGCTGTCGTGGGTGCAAAGCTGCTCGCGCCACCACAGGCGAGGTATCTGGCCGCTTCTTGTCCCCTGAGCTCTTCGGTACTGTGAGAGGAACATGAGGTTAGGTACAGTGGCCTAACAAGCTGACACAGATGTTCAATGTGTCTGGTATCATAGTTTTGCTAAATATATATATATATATGTATAAAGGCTCACGTGTACTTATAGAGGGTTCACACTGTATAGACAGCGTCTGCAGGCTCTCCTCATTGGTCTCCAGCGTGAGGTTCGACAGGTACTGCTTGACCTTGCGTGCCATCTGCGCGTCCTCGTAGAGCTTCTTGGCATTTAGGAAGGAACTCCGCCTCACACGCTTCTTATGCCCACCTGTCTGAGTCACATCCAGTACAGCTGCATTGGCACTGCCCTGGCTCAGTGAGCTACACACACACACACACACACACACACACACACACACACACACACACA
>JAAIIK010000052.1:2051825-2067190 GCA_014706435.1 Silurus glanis | reverse complement strand
ACACACACACACACACACACACACACACACACACACACACACACACACACACATGAGGATGGCTGTGGGGGGTATTTTGTGCACACTCGTCTCAGACACAGACATGCAAAAAGGCGCATTTCTTGCATTCTTAGAACATTCCATGCATTTCTCATTTCAGCCAATCAGGTGAAAGGGAAGAGAAGAGCGAGGGTTTTTTTTAGACTGAATGGGGTGGGGTTAGGGGAACAGATGGCAACTGAATATGTTCCAGTTGTATCTGGATGTATGCTGAGTTTTACCTCAATAGGCCTTAGATAAATCTAACCTAGTAAAAGAGGTGCGGCCTGAAGTGTGGCCTTTGTCTATCGGATGTAATAAAAGAGGTGTGGCCTTTATCAGACTTATTAAAAAGATGTGGCCTTTATTTATCAGACCAGGGCGGTCTTTGTCTACCAAACAAGTAAAGGAGGTGTGGCCTTTATCAGACCCAGTAAAGGAGGTGTGGCCTTTATCAGACTCAGTAAAGGAGGTGTGGCCTTTATCAGACTCAGTAAAGGAGGTGTGGCCTTTATCAGACTCAGTAAAGGAGGTGTGGCCTTTATTAGACTTAGTAAAAAGGAGTCCCCTGTCTATCAGATTAAAAATGGGTGTGGTCTTTGTTTATAAGAAGGTGTGCCTTCAGGGCCGCAAAATCCCATTTCACTGTATGCCACACCCATTTAAACTAAAGTGCACAAGAATAACGCAATTCTAACTACCGCTTTGAATCCTATCGTATGGAACCTCGAATCTTTGCACTGATCATGCATCAAAACATCTCAAATTGACACGCAGGACTATTGTGAACATTTCATTCCTCTACTTCGAAATAATTATGATAGTATATAACTTATACTACATACACATCACACACTTATAATGCATCATACAGTATATACACAATACTGTGGGTTGCAACTTCAATATGCACTTCAGCTAAGGCACAAAAATTGTGAACTGAAAACATACCAGCAAACTCACACAGCACTGAAAATAAAACCTGGTCAAACATGCGACTGGTGAGTAGTGCAGCTGGAGGTTAAACGGGTTAGGAAAAAGAATAAATATCACTTTTGCTGAGGTGGATCATGAATGGTCACATGATTATTGGGTAATAAATGCAACAAAAAAAAAGAGAGATATAACCATGATGTACGGCGTAGATTTTTCTTGTGTAGAATGAGTTGGTTAAAAGTAAGTGAGAATTTGTTTCTGTGACCCCGGACTAGCAAAAGTGACTGCATCGCACTCTGCGACGACCTCGACAGAGCGCGAGGCACATTCAAAAGAAAAGTACCAAAATATATAGACGTGAACGAAAGGAAACGGTGAGGAAGCGGCTGAAATTAAAGATGAGAAGGGAGGAGTGCGTGAGAGCAAGGGTGGCATGGGGCTGAGGGTCACCAAGAGGTCACCAAGAGATCACCAGACTTACCCCAAACTCCTCCACTTCTTCTTCCTGTAAGGTACAGCCATGAATAGTGATGTGGGAGGAGGGGCAGGGGAGAAGAGAGAAATAAATAGACCAAGAAAGAGAAAGAGAGGGAAGGGGAAAAAAAACAGACAAAGAGAAGGATATGCTTAGATGACAAGGAAGAGACAAAAGAGTACCAAGGTGAGCAGCACCAGAGGCCCACAGAGACACAAGAACATTTAATCCGGCATGATTTAACAACGAAGACACGTAAACAGAAACATTTCAGCAGCCAATCAGAAACCTCGAGTGGAAGCCTGGGTGTGAATGCGTGGCGCTCTACATCCACAGGTGCGCTAAAAAAAGGTGCACTAGAAGCTCTTCGGTGAAGTGAGGACAGGACCAGGTGCATCTAGGTGACGCGAGATTGAAGGAGGACACTCACCTGGTCCGGAACATCAGCGCTGGGTCCATGTTGACAGCTGCCATCCGACCCACGTGTCTGATCTCTTTAGCAATCATGCGCAGCTTCTCGAAGTTCACCAAGCCGTCCACCTTCGAATCGTTGCCTGAAGAGTGGTGAGAGGGTTTCAAGCTCAAATCGCGCAAATCAGAAAGTTGTATTATGGTTAGGGGATTGACGATACGTGAATTCGTAACGGACCAGTTCGGCGCAGGGCTTTCGGTTCGGTGCACGTTTACCGAATGCAACACTTATTACCGTGTGGAACATAGTTCAAATCTGAGTTCCCTCGCAAACGTGTTAAGCAGAGGACCACAGTTTTGTTTAGTCTACGCCTCACACTATATTGTTAAACTTGAAAACAAATTCTGACAATTCCACATATTGAGGGAATGAATGAAGGATGGAATGTAGGAATGAAGACATTTGTTAAAGTATGCTGAAATAAGTAGAACAGTTAAGATCATATCTTTAGAAAATTTTATATTAAGTGAAACACACACACACACACACACACACACACACACACTTATGTACACATCTGTATTAACCAAAAGGGGTCTAACAAATGTACCAAATTCAATTCTTCCCCCTGACCGAACTAAAATTGAACCGTGAATTTCGTGTACCGTTACACATCTAATTATGGTGCTTTTTTTTTTTTTTACTTCATTGGAATTGTTGAGTAAAACGATGGCACAACTACTTGTCAAACATTTGGATTTACCTTCATGGAGGAAGGTGAGGTCTTTTTTGATAACTGGGAAGAGAGGGATTATTGGCGGTTGCAGGTTCTGGCTGTTGAGAACGTTTCGGTACTTGGCCATGTTTCTGGATGGGTCAAACAGGTCCTGGAGGTCACTGAAGAGCTTCTCATACTTGCTAGGAAGTTTCTCCCAAGTTCCTCGCAGTCTGGACACGGGTGCCAGATTGAGACCACTTTAAAAAAAAAAATAAAAAAAATAAAAAATAAAAAAAACACTGATTGTTATTCTATATTGAGATTGGACACACTGGATGAATCGAGTGTGTAAAATCTACTGATCTATCTATCATCTCTACATTACAACCCACACTGCGAATAATTAATCTTAACCTAGAACTCTTAAATTCATGCCTTGGTCATCATTCCCACCTGATGATGGCAAACATGGAGTTGAAGTTCTTGCATTCACGGCAGTGCAGGGCGATCTTGACGAAATGCTTGATGATCTTCATTCGCTTTAGCTGGTTGGGTTCCCTCAGCACTTCGGTGGCCACCCAGAAGGTCTCTCGGTTTATAGACTCTTCGAAGAGCTTGAGGCTGGAAGGCCCAGGCGAGCGGGACCGCAGCTTGAAGAGGTCATCGATGTACTCTGTGGGCTCGATGGCACAGAAGAGCTCGAAGGCACGCATGGAGAGCTGCGTGGCCACTTCCACCGTGCTTAGCTGCAGCAGGCTGATCTGACTCTCTCTCAAAAGCTCCTGGGCGTCCTCGTCTGAACACAACGTCTCAGTCTCCATGTTGCTCTTCAGGTAGTACCTTTATGTTGGGAGGTAGATGGTAGGTTAGGCTTGCACGGTTTCCAGTTCAGTGCAGTTCTTGCTCCAGTATCATTGCATGCAATTATTCACAATGAACCAAAATGTAAGTCTTGTATTTTTTTCTTTGAAAAAATAATTACCCACACTGTATGAAGAAAAAACTAACTGTTATATGGATTAGGGAGTTTGTGTTGGAGCAGAACATGCCTAATGACTAAATTAAAACGTTTAGAGATTGACTGATTCATCGGTTTTGCTGGAACTATAGGCAAAAAATCCATAACCATAGTTTTTCCGGGTTGCATTCCACAATACGAGAGCAGCTTCTAGAGGCAAATCACTGACGCCAAGAGTTGTTTGTTTATTGAAAAAATAAAAATTAAAAACAGTACTGAATTATGAAAATTTGCTAAATGAAATAAATACAAATATATTAATCATATTAATAAATATAATGATAGAAATTATAAATGATAATTACGAAATATAATAGTATAGCGTTTTCTGTGCAGTGTGCAGTTGCACATGTAAAAACAAACAGCATGTGGTATCAGTGATTCGCCTATAGAGGTCGCTCTCATTATGATAGCAAAAGGAACCCGGAAAAGCTATCGATATGGAATTTTTAATTGTTTGAAATCAACAATCAGAGCCGATTAAAAGCCAAAACCGATGAATCGGTCAACCTCTAATATAAAACTATAATCATAAATACGGTCAGAACTGCTGTTAGAAAATTACTCTACAAATCAGAATCATGAATTTCCGAATGTGTGGCATGTGTTTAATCTGCTGTCATACCTCCCGCTAAGCTGGATTCGGTCTGCCAGTTTTGAGAGCTGCTCAGGAAGCCGCCGCTGCTTGATGACCCCCTCGGGGGTGACGGACACCTCGCACAGTGAATAAGCTTCGGGGGCGGCGGTCAGAGCGAACTCCCGGATGGCTTGAGCCACGACCTCTTTCGCCGTAGTGTCCTTGCTGATCATAATGTAACGACTCTGCTGATCAGCCTTGAAGACACGCAGCACCTGGTCCGACATGTCTGTTGTGGAAAGCGGGAAAAAAATAGTTCTGCAAACATTTCATCTAAAAATGAAAGCTACAGATGTACGGCATCCCATAATCAGCCTTCCTTTTCCCTTTCATTACAACCACACAAAAAGCTGAAATCTGGAGTTGATTTGATCCCAGCACTACTATGAGCAAGCAAGGGCTTTAAGCCTGCGAAAATCAATTTAGAATAAAGGCGAGTTGTGCAAGTCACGGTTGATTAAACCCAATTAATGGGTCAATAAATTGAAGTGCAAACAACCGAATCGATGGATCAGGCTTTAAATCAACAGCATTAGCATGGACAGTTTTAAGATTGAAGGAACACAACGATTTATAAAAGCAAAAAAGAAAACAGGCCTATACATGAGCGATCAGCAATTAACGATTAGCGGCTGCGAAACATTGCGGCGCTGTGGAGATCGATTATCAGCATTCTAGGGCATCCCTTTAAAAAGCACTTCTACTTCAAAGCCACCCAATATGTCTGAAAGGAACAATTAGGAATCGTCAATCGAATCAAAATCTTGGAAACAATATCAAACACTAGAGGTCGACTGATTTTACCGATACTGATAGCTAGATTGGACTGTATTTGCTAATAGCCGATTAATCAACCGATAGTTTTTTAAATGGATACTCGAGTAAAATAAAAAATAAAAAACACCATGTAATTATATACTAAACTTCAGAAAAAAAAATATGAACTATAAAACAGTACTAAATTATGAATATGTGCTAAATATGAATAGATTCATTAATAAATCTAATTATATAATTAATTAATTATAATAGAGTGCTTTCTGCGCAGCGTGTAGTCAGGCGTGAAAAAACAAACAGCACGTGGCGTCAATGATTTGCCTCTAGAGGCCGCTCCCCTAATGACAGCGAGAACTTTTCAGTAGCTCCAGCTACGAAAGCAACCCGGAAAAACTATCTGTATAGATTTTTGCCCAAATAGATCAACCATCGATGCTAAAACAATGGTTCAGGATGGAATAGATGGTTCATGCAACCCGGAAAAACTATCCGTATAGATTTTTGCCCAAATAGTTCAACTATCGGTGCCGGTTCATCGGCAAAACCGATGAATCAGACGACCTCTATCAAACACCCTGAATTTGAAAGAAAAATCACGGAAGGACGTAGACGCGGAAAGAGCGAATAAATGATCAAAAAGAGCCTCGAAAGCTTGAAATGATGTACTCACTGTTAGGGACGGGTTCTGAAAAGAGGACATTTTTATAATATGAACTCCATATCAAGAACGTTACATTTGAAGCATGTCTTCTTGGTGATATTATGATGTTTAACATCTTATAAAGATCAGTGAATTTTTTGATATTACCTGGCTGGTTGTTAAAGTCGAGAATCCGATGGTGAGACTGCAGCAAGTCAGGGTTACTGGACGATAAATTTCCGCTGACCGGGAGAGCAGGAGGGATCTGTTTCGACTGCTTCATTCCAACAATGCTGTCGTCCTGCGACTGGCCAACACCAACATCACTGCACGAGACAACATATTGGTTAGACATGTGGAAAGGATGTGCTTCATAATATATGCACTTACGCTGTATATACCAATATGCACTGACTTGTATGGCTTGGGCGGAAGAATACTCGTCAGTGTCTTATCAAAGATCTTCTTGAGCTTGTTCCTTCCACCCACTGTGTTGGCCTTGGCTTTTTTGCTTGCTTTCTCCAGACTCATCACCTGCTCCACATCCACAGCCAGATCAGGGATAGAGTAACGGCTTGCCTTCTTAATATCCCCAATCTTGGGGATATGAGGAGCGCCGTTCTTCCTGTCCAGCTCTTCATCGTGGTCAGGTTCTTGCTCGTGCTCGGGTCGAGCCAGCAGCTCCTTAAACACTGAGAGAAGACGGTTTCTTAATTACGTCTCCTCGGAGAGGACATGTTCATTACGCTTACTCGAAGGGCTTATATCTCGGAGCAGTTTTACACCCAATTAGAAGCTAATGAAGCAGATTATGAATTATAAATCTTGAATCCTGCGATTCTCAAAGAATCTTGTATTAGAAGTAGCACATTTCAGATTAGTTCTCAGTCGGAGATTTTGAGACTTCAGAAAGATGCCCCTCATTTTCTTAACTCACCCAGAAGATTAGTTTTCACAGTAATAGACAGATGTGTGTTGTTGCGCAGGATCTCGTTCGCTTTGGACAGCTGTACATTCTCAAAGTTCTGCCCGTTTACCTCCAGGATCTGAGAATAAAACACATAGAATTGTATTTATAGATTTTGCAATCAACCGTTTTAAAAGAAAATATCTAATATTATTATAATGAATATAATAATAATATAAATATAAGTTACATAAAATTGTATTTGAACTAGAAAAAGAAAGTGAGGTGGGAGCATTTCAATGAGCGTTACAGGTAGAGTTACATGCACATCAGAAAATTAAGACCTGTTTAAAACGATCTAAGACCTAGAACAGCGACTTTTAAAAAATTTAGATTTTTGTTTTTGATACTTTTTTAGACTTTTAAAGATCCTGCGGAAACCCAATTTGAGATTCCTGGGTAGGCTAGGCCATGTCTCGACGATATTTTAAAGTTACAATGGCGTCATCAAAACACATCTCCATCGTAACTCAGGGTCTACCTGTACCTGTGTGTCTGTCCATCATTCCAGATTTATAAAAGAAGAAGAAAAGATGCCACATTTACAGTAGATTTTTCATATTTCATCAAGTCCTAACCCAGAAATGCTGCTTGGGTCATTTGCCCCAATTTCTGGGTGTTAATTTGCACAGCATAGGCAAAACTGCAAAGGTGTTAAGGTTAGCAGATCTGGAATTGACCCAGTTCCGTCCTCTATAGCTGCACCCGACCATACCCATAACAAGATATCATCAGAAGGTACCTGATCTCCACGTTTGAGGCCCGCTTCTGCAGCTTTGCTGCCTGGTTCCACGTTCTCAATGAAGATGCGGAAGCCCTTCTCTGAGCCACCGAGCAAGCTAAAGGCCAGAGGAGCCTCGCGTGACGGCTTAGTCAGAGTCACCACTCGCAGCTTGGCTTTGGCAGCGCAAGCTATGTTTAACAGTCTTAAGTGCCCAAACATTTTCTGTTTTATCACACAAGAGCAGAGACATTATAGAGGGTTAGGGCCAGCGTTGTTCCAAACAAAAAAAACAAACAAACAAACAAACAAAAAACACTGACCTCCCTCTCCAGATTGTTCTCAAACTCTTCGAGAAAGTGCGTCATTTCGGGGTTGCCCTCAAAGTCGTTGAAGTGATTGTTTACCCACAGCAAGACTACCCGTGTAACCTGCGAACACAAGAAGCTGTTAGGAAATCGTTCAAATTATTTTTTTTCATTGTGGTAAGATTTAATGCATGCACAGAGAAATGTAGGAGTTAAAAAAATAATAAATAAAAAATCTTATGGTCACCCCAGAAAGAATTAAAATAGATGTGTGATGTTTTGCTATGCACCTTGTCCCTGAGGCTGGGGTCATGGAACCACTCCAGCAGTTTCCTGCCTACCACCATGGGGCTGGACAGGAAGGTGCGATAGGTAAGCAGGAAGTCCTCAATATAAGTGGGGTCCACCACTGAGTGCTCCTCTACCAGGTGCATGGTCAGGCGCTCGGTCGTGCCCTGCGGTAGGAAACAACAGTTCTTATTGAATATATATATATATATATATATATAGCAACATAAGGATGCACGCACAGTCACAGGGAGCCCAGACCTTCATAAGTCAGTATGCCAAAAGACATTGTCCTGTGTACATCTGGAGCTGTTTAACTGGTGCTAATCTGAACACGTACACACCCTGTCACCGAGCTCTCCTCACACGTGAGTTTCTCGCCAGAAACAACATGATCTCACTTCCGCACCCACCCTACTCACCAGATTTCCGAAGATGAAGCAGCAGCTCAAAGGTCGCCACACCATTGCAGAGATCCAGCACGAATCGTAGTAGGTGCTTGACATGCTTTCGAAAAGAAGACTTTCCAGAAGATTTTCTTGTAACGTTTCTCGAAACGTTTTGATACAACCTCGTATATACCAAGCGGGACGTTTCAGTGACCTTTCCTCATCCAGCAAAGTGTCGTCACTTATTTGAGATTCAAGCCGACTTTAACACCACGGTGCTCAGCAGATTTTGATGCTCCAGAATCAATTAGGGCATGTGCTCAATACACGTCTATATAATTCAGTCAGAACTAATGTCAGTCGCACGATTAAACATTAAACCCCTCAGATTAACAGAACAAATCCTCCTCATTAGGGGTAAAGATCACTGCCAATGTCATCCAAAGCAAAGTGTATGTCTGAGGCTCTACTCAGGGTTACAAAAACGATAATATAAGCAGAACTGCTCCAATGATGTTCTACCTACATTTGCATTTAAAAAATATACTGCAGGTCCATATGCTGTCCAGATATCATCCAGGAAAAAAATGATGTCCTCTGAATAGAATACCAGAATAGTTGACATATTGAACAATAAATAAAAAATTTTTACCACAGAGAAGCTCGAGCCGTCTCCGATTCTCACCTTGATGACAATGTGTCCTTTTCTGGTGCCGGTGCGATCGAGCTCTCGATGTTCTTTAACCATGACGATTTCCCCCTCCTCCTCGACCTTCTGCATGTTCTTCTCCACTTGGTTCAGGATGCAGCAGTAGTCCTGCTGTGCTATACACACAAACTGAGACAAAAGAATTAGCCGATGAGAACAAAACTGTTTATTCCAAGAATTTCAAGAGACATGGGCGGATACAAGGGGTAGGCGATATCAACAAAAACATTATATCTAGATATTTTTTGGTATTTTACTGATAGACGATATTTTGCTGAGATTGTTATTGTGATGGTACCTTAAGGACAACCATGGACAGCTGACTCCTAAAATGTGTGATATTCTTTATATCCTGTGTGGTGGTCAGTTTACAGCAGTGACAAAAGATTAATTTTTTCCAATAAGTTTCATTTGATTTTTGACCTTTTATGGGCATTTTTTACCTTAAGAAAGCCATTTTTCCTAAAGTTTGTGTCAAATTCGTACATTAAAAAAGTGAGTCAAACTCTTACATTTAATCAGTCAATCAAAATAATAAGGCATTTTGACTGTTATCAAGCAAATGAAATCAATATTTTATATTATAATATAAATATAAAACATACATTTTATAATATAATATATTTTAATAGTTGATTTCAGTTAAAAAAGACACCATTTTCGATCGATATTTATTAACTATTCTAATTAACTCAACTATTATTGAGAAAGAACGCACGCTAAATGCGCACTAGACTTCATCACGTAATGTATATGTGCACTACGTAGGTGTTTTGTTTGGGTTTCGCGATAAACTCGATAATGTCAAATTGCACATAATTAAAACAACAATTACAATATTATCGTAGACAATATATATATTATAAATATTATATAAATATATAAGTCTATTTAAAGAAATCTTTCCTCTGCATTGCAAACAGAAATGTATTTGATACTGATTTTATTTGCTTGGTACCAGTCAAAAGGTCTTATTATTTTAATTGACTGATTAAATGTAAGAATTTGACTCGAATATGACACACACTTTTCGAGAAAAATGGCTTAATGAAAGTAAAAAAAAATGCCCATAAAATGTAAAAATCAGTTTAAACTTACCGCAAAAGATTACTCCTGGTCACAAGGTAGCAGCAAAATACACCCTCAGCAAAATATCATCTGATTATCGTTATCGGTAAAATCCCAAAAAAATCGAGATATGATTTTTTTTGTCAATATCGCACACCCCTATGTACACCCCCAGCAGATACCATAAAATTCTATGGACAAATATTCTGCCTGTTATCTTTAAACCAGTTGTATTTACGATGTAGAACTATCATTTCCTAGCAAGTTTCAATCCCCATGACGCCACAGCCATCCGAGAGAGTCGGCTCATAAAGTGAACTGTGCTCACCCATAAAATAAAATAAAAAAAAAAATCACTTCCTGTGAGCAATTTTACAGCTGCAAATAGCACATATATAGCACAGTTACAGAGACTCTGTACTGCTGCTATTATCGCCATTTGTTCTGAGGCTAAAAATGATTTTAACAGCTAATACAAGTACTAATACATTTCCCAAAATGTTTTCCAAATAAACAAAAATTAAAAATGCATAACCATTCACACAAACATTACAGAATATTACGTTTATATTGTATAATAGTGTTTCTTCTTTATATCCCATACAGAACATTTGCGGTTTCTCAAAAGTTGCGTATTATTTAAAAATTGGCTGGAATCCGCAGCGGGAAAGTTTTCACGAGAAGTGTTCACTAACAAATGTCATACAAATGTTTCAAACACATTATTGTGTTATTAATTTTAAGTGATAAATAAAACATTTATGTTCATTACTTCACATCTTCTGTTGAGTATGCATCAAAAAGGAACTGCCGTAATGTCTAGATGAATTCACTAAGGTACCATAGGGGCTGCGTTCAAAATTCGCAGATTTTTGGGAACTTGCGGGGGGGGTCTTAGAATGGGTGGACTTGCGGGGGACCACTGTACAATTGTGTGCCTCCAATTTTGTGGTAAAACTTGGGGGAAGAACCACAAAAGTCTTATAGTGTACTTTAGCTTTAACGGTGCCTAAGAATGCTTTAAACTTGTCACATTTACTTTACAGCACAGTGAAATTCTTTCTTCGCATATCCTAGCGATGTTAGAACGCTGGGTTTCAGAGCGCAGGGTCAGCCATAATACAGCACCCCTACAGCACAGAGGGTTAAGGGCCTAGCTCAAGGGCCCAAGATTACCAAGAGCCTTAACCACTAAACCACCACTTCCCCATTTAAGAAAAGATTCACAGATATCTTTCTTTGCATTCTTCAAATCTGCTTCTTTGCTCAAGTCCTCTAGTTCATTTTTTAATTAAAATCGTATTTAAAGCAGGAATTCGAGCCGTTTGCTGTGGGCTGTTGCGAGACCTCTAAAAGTATTGATGTTCACAGAACTGGAGGGGGGGGAATAAAGAAAGATATGAGAGCATTGGGTCAGACGAGTGCAAATGTTTAAAAGTGACCAGGCACAACATTATGATGTCATAAAATTCTGAACGTTGAAGTGAATAACACTGATTATCTCTTCGTCATGGCACTTGTTAGTGGGCGGAATATATTAGACAGCAAGCGAACATTTATCCCCTCAAAGTTGACGTGTTAGAAGCAGGAAAAATGGGCGAGCGTAAGCGTAAATGGGGGACCAACACAATATTAGGCAGGTGGTCATAATGTTATGCCTGATCTGTGTATATCCTCCCTTAGACAGAGCAACATTTAATAACATCTTGTTTTATAATCCTCTCTTTTTTATTATATGAGCAACTGAGAGTTAAGAGCTTTGCTTTCAAAGCCAGGAGAGACCCAGCAATCTTAACTTGGTGTAAACCGACGTTTCCTGTACATAAGAAACTCCTGAATTTGAATTGAATTACTCTGGTTTAGTTTTTAAGAAGAAAAAAAAACCCTGAAACTGCTGCATTGTGATGACACAAATGCGACGAGTCCTGAGAGCTCAACCGCAGCCAAAGTTTATATTATTGCCAAATTTTCTCTAATTTCCCTTCCATTATAGCCACACTCATTATTTTAATGCAGCATAAAATGAGCTATTATAAGAGCTAAATGCAACTGGGAGGGAAGAAAAACAAGAGACTCTCTCTCAGGATGAATAGAAACACTGGTGTGAAACACAAGCAGAACATATACTGTATAAACATGTTTTCTTTACACGTAGGAAAATCTTCTGACAGGTTTTATTGATATGGGGTCTTCTCTAAATTCAATGTTAAGCTAGAACAAAAAGACAAGGTGTTTGAAGTGGTCTCACCTGACAGTCGTCCACCTTGGTCTTCATCACTCCCTTCATGAACTCTTTCTCCATGGTGGGTGAGACGCCGAAGCTGTTGCCCATGCAGAGGATCTCGGTGCGACCGTCGGGGTACGTCACTTCCACCGAGCCGTTCAGGATCACCGACCACGAGTCCAGCTGCGCACACACACACACACACACACACACACACATATTATGGTGCATTTCTTCAGCACTACATATAAATGTGCTTTCTATCTGAAGATCTGCTTTACATGGGTTGGAGTAGAAGATGTATAGAGCTCTGACCTCAAAACTATGTGAACGCTGATTGTACCCCAGGCCTCCTCACCTCACCTACATCCCTACCTGACTTTACTAACACCCTTATACACTCCAAAATCTAGTGGAACATCTTCCCATAAGCGTGGAGATTATTATAAACTTTAATGGGAGGTGGGAGCTTAGTGATTAAGGCATTGGACTTTGGATCAGAAGGTTTTGAGTTCAGATCCCAGCCACACCAGATGCCACTTCTGGGCCCCTGAGCAAGGCCCTTAACCCTATAGCTGCTGAATGTGCAATACCTTCATAGTAGGATGTGCAATACTTAATATTTTAACTGATCACTTACGTTTACATTTTCAATACTTTATTATATTTTATTTCTTTATTTTTATGCACAATAAGGACTGGATACACGCGTCTACCAAATGTAAATGGGGACTAAATGTGGAGATGTTTTGGAAGCACATATGAATCGTATGGCCAGGTGTCCACAAACTTTTGTGCACATACTAAAAATCAGAGGCCAAGTGCATGCTAAATGTTATAAACTTATATAATAAATATAATATATAAAAAAATAGGGCAATTAATAACAAATTAAAAAAAAGAGAGCTAACAGGACCGACCTCCTCGCCGTCGTTAAGGACGATGGTTCCAGCTCGCTCCACGACGGCGAACACCATGACGGCACACAACTCCCTCCTCACCGACATGGTCATGTTCGCAAAAGCCGGCAGCTGGTGCATGAACTCGAGCAGTTGCTCTGAGGAGCGAAACGAGACAACAATATAAATACATTTTTTTAAATAAAAAACAAAGCAAGAGATGGAGGGAGAAACACAAAAAAGATGGAGATAAATGAGAGAGAGGGAGAGGGTTCTGGATGCTCTGAAGGTGGCCAGCACTATCGCACCTTTGATTGACTTTCATCCCTCGTTCCCATCTCACAAGATCCATAAAGAAAAAATAAATAATTAATTTTTTGTTTAGTGCCTCATCAGTGCTTATTGCATTCATAAATCACGTTTGTCTCAAGCTGGTGTGTGACAGAGCATAGGGTGTGCACGTGTGTGTGTGTGTGTGTGTGTGTGTGTGAGATTGTAAGAGTGTGTGTGAGATTGTGTGAGTGGGTGTATGGGAGTGTGTGTGTGTGTGTGTGTGTGTGTGTGTGTGTGTGTGTGTGTGTGTGTGTGTGTGTGTGTGTGCGAGCGTGTGTGAGTGTGTGAGTGAGAGTGTGTGAGTGAGTGTGTGAGTGAGTGTGTGTGTAAGTGTGTGTGTGTGTGTGAGTCTGTGTATGAGTGTGAGTGTGAGTGAGTGTGTGTTGTTGTGTGTTGCCCTCTTCATGCTCGTGGCGTGTCTGGGTGCTGTTTGGTTTGTGTTTTAGTGTCAGCGTGAAGCGACAGCCTGCAAATCAAAGTTTAATGCGCTCGGGGAAGCCCTGTCATGCAGCTGACCTCGAAAAAATACCCCCCAACCCCTCCAAACACCGCCACCCACGCAACCACCAACCGCCTCAACCACCTGTCCTCAGTTCACCATGAAAGGAACTTTCTTCAACTCCTCCTTCTCAAGCCAGAAAATAATCACAAGATTTGCTCTCTTAATATAAACTGTCAAAATAAACATCGATTGCTAGTGTCTGTTTTTATTTTTTTACGTGTGGACGTGTCTCACCGATGTCATCATCCGTGCGGTCCATGGGGTCTTTCTCCAGGCAATCGCGAACAATGTCTCGGCTCATAAGCGGATCGGAGGCACGTTCGATGTCTTCCTCATCGTCGTCCTCTTCGGAGTCGACGGCCGTCTCGGGCAGTCCACTCAGGTCCATGTCACCGGGCTCGCTCTCCGTGGCCTACGAGTCAAACAGCAACACCGAGTGTCTCTACAGTGCGTCCACATGCAATAATGTCAACACTGAAACGTTCAAATACAGTCAATGATCAGGTTTTCTCCAAATGAAATTCGCACTTTCATACAGTATGAAAGAAGAGAAAAAGGAAAAAGAAAAATATGTATGTGCTGAATAAGCTCTTATTTTGGGGTCTTACTCGGACATTATCCGTGCCGTTTCTGTGCAATCTGAAACCCACAATGTCACAGCATTACATTGTGTAAATATTAAAACGGGCGAATAAATGCAGGTGAGTGTCCACCGTTTGTTTTTCCAGATCCTGCCATGACTCTGTGTATACTAGCGCAACAACATTTATTACATCATTAATAAAAAACAAACAAAAATTATCATTAAAAGCCTCCAAACCTTAAGTTCATGTTTAGTTAACTTTTTTATTTAACATTTTACTGCTTTGGAATAGCATTAAAAAACACTGCAGCATGGATAGATGGATGGATAGACGGCTAAATGAATGAAACGTGGAAAGTTAATGAATAACTTGGATAATCTTTATGATCATAGCAATAAAGTAAATAATAGACATGGATGGATGGATGGATGGACAGAGAGAGTGAATGGATGGATAAATGGATGGATGGATCTATGGATGGATGGATGGATGGATGGATGGATGGAGGGATGGAGGGATGGATGGATGGATGGATGGAAAATAGAATGTTGCTAAAATAAGTTAGATAATCATTATAACCACAGCAAATACGTACATGAAAGACAATAACATGGATGGATGGATGGATGGATGGATGGATGGATGGATGGATGGATGGATGGAAAAAATGGACAGATGGATGGATGGATGGATGGATGGATGGAGAGGGTGGATGGATGGA
>JAAIIK010000052.1:2038331-2049301 GCA_014706435.1 Silurus glanis | reverse complement strand
GCAGTGGGGAGTCAGGGTAGAGGTGTGAGGGAGTCAGGAGTGCAGTGGGTGTCAGGGAAGAGGTGTGAGGGAGTCAGGAGAGCAGTGGAGAGTCAGGGGTTCAGTGGGGAGTCAGGAGTGCAGGGGGGAGTCAGGGTAGAGGTGGGAGGGAATCAGGAGAGCAGTGGGAAGCCAGAGTAGTAAAATGTGGTAGTCAAAAAGGCAATAAAGAGTGTTAGGTGTACAGTAAGGGGTTGGTGATGGGTAGGAGGTGTCGACGTGATAGGTGCGGTATGGAGTGAGGGTAGGAGTAAAAGGTGGAAGTGTGAAAAGGGGCTTCTTTTACTACTTCTTTCTCACAGTCACTAACAAGACTTCAATACTGTAGATGACCATCAGACCAAGACCACAGCACACAGACATACACACTGCACACACCATTCTAATCCATGAAGACCTCACAAATGTACTGAGCGAATCAATTAGGCAGTGGAGCAAACACAAAGTCAAACACAATTAATCAGAGCTGACGAAGGCTCCCACCCCGACACATGGATAGTAACACACGGGTCAGCTCTCTTTAAACAAGATGACTGACACGATAGCACACTGCAGCTATGGCGTGTATTAGGGCTCTTCAGGTGTGTACAATGTCTACAAGGTGGAGAAGGTTTATTACCTGGTAGATGTCGGACAGGCTGCTGCTCCCGGAGTCACTAGTGATGCTACATCCTGAAAGGCTGGAGGAGACGTGGGTCACCTGCGGGTGGATCCCGTCAGCCAGGTGTAGCCTGCTGAAGTCCGCTGGGAGCTGGAGGCAGAGAAACAAGTGAGGGTTAATCCATTAGCACGTCCCACAAAATTGAACAATTAAAATGGAGAGAAAAAGGTGTGCAATTTCTATAATATATAAAAATTATAATTGTTGGCAAACTGCTGAAATAAAAGAGCAATAAAACACTCCAGGATGTGTTGTTATTGGAAAATAATCACCTTCAGGTGAGTATCAGTAACTCTGCCATTTGGCCTATTAGTTTTTGTTTTTTTGCTCTTTTAACTAGCATGAGCTGGCAAATGTCATGAGCACAGCGTGATAAAGGTTAACTAAATATCACGATATACAAAATGTAACATAAGCGCAAGTCTAATAGGGCTTTAGACAACAAGCTTCAAAATGAACCCAGAAGATAAAGATGTAGGTAGAAGGTAAATTGCATTAAAAGCGTTTCTAAAGCCTGGAATCATTATTCGTGGGGGCTGGAAAGCAAGACGAGCCCTCGAAATCAGTTTGCTCACACAGTGGCGAAGCTCCAAGAGGAGTATGGCAGCGTGTTAAACAGCATCCCAGACATTACAGACACTTCAGCTACAAGCACAAAATGTCATCCAGGCCAGCAGTCACTTCTCATCTAGGCTTCCTCATCTCACCAGCAAGCCCTCAGTAAACTGGATTCATGGCTAACACTGCTGTCGCTTAAATCAGCGTTTGACAAATCGACGAGTCACTCGTTTTTATCCGCAACATTGAGCGTTGTCAGATTTCAGAGCTCTATGGAGATTATTAGCAGTAGCATTCTGAGATCTTGATACAAATTAAGCCATGTTTTGGTGCTAGGTGAACAAGCTAAGCTGTGACACTATCTTGCCCTGAGGTAACAAATGCTATGACGTTTACTGAATGAACAGGGCTAAATGGTTAACTGGGAAGGATGGGGTAATGAAGGCTATGGTAGTTAATGAGCTGCTCGGATAAAAACAGCTGTGGCATTACTTAATGAAGATGAAGCAATTGAAATATGTGCCATTAACTGAAAAAGATGACATACCAAAGGCTATTTTGCTAAAAGAGTATGCTAAAGTAATAAAAATTGATGATGATAAGTAAGCTAATGAAAGCTGAGATTAAAAATGGTACTACTCTGCACTTAACAAAAGCTGTGGTGCAACTTCAAGCTGAGGTAAAAAAAAAAAAAAAAAAAGACTATGTTGAAAACACAAGCTGATATAACAAACAGAATAGCAGTAACTCAAGCTGATGTCGCAAAAAAATAGCGGTAACACAAGCTAATGTGACAAACATAATGGTGCTCATTCAAGGTAATGTAACATTGATATGGTGATAACTGAAGCTAATGTAACAAACAAAACGGAGGTAACAAGCTGATGTAACAACAAAATGTTATAACAAGGGCTGTTAACACGTTAATGCAAATTCATTCGAACGGCATACATTTTATTAACACAAGATTAATGAGGCGCACATTTCTGTTCGACCGTTTTTATGAAAAATACAAATAAATAAATATAAAAGAGGTGAAATCGAAACCTCCAACACATTTATTCACGACATCCTTTTTTTACTCTGATATTAAAAAAGATAATTAAACAACGAAAAACTATTTTCAATCACTGAACATTTGTTCTACTGAAGCTGATGCAACAAAGATATGGTGGTAACAAAAGCTGATGTAACAACCCAAATGATAGTAGCATAAGCTGATGTAACAAACATATACTGCCAACACAAGCTGATGTAACAAAAAATTAAGGTAACAACCTGATGCAACAAACAAAATAAGAGGTAACATAAGCGGATGTAACAAATATAATGGTGCTAACTCAAGGTGATGTAACACAGTTATGGTGCTAGCATAAGCTAATGTAACAAACAAAATGTGGTAACACAAGCTGATGCAACCAACAAGTTGGAGATAACACAAGCTATTGTAACAAACAATGGTGCTAACTCAAGGTGATATAACACAGATATGGTGCTAACACAAGCTAATGTAACAAACAAAATGGTGGTAACTCAAAAGCTGATGTAACAAACAAAATGGCAGTAACACAAGCTAATGTAACAAATATAATAGTGGTGCATCAAGGTGATGTAACCTAAATAGGTTGATAACTCAAGGTGATGTAACAAAGACTATGGTGCTAACTCAAGCTGAGGTAACACAATGGTGCAAACTTAACTCATGCTGATGTTACAAAGGCTATAATGCTACCTTGACAAGTTGAGCTAACAAAAGCTAAAACAAGCAAAAACGTTAGGGTGCTAACACAAGCTGAGGAAACAAATACTAAGGTGCTAAGTGAGCAAGCTGAAAAAACAAAGGCTGTGGCACTAGGGAAGCAAGCTACTGTAAGTGGGCTCAGTTAACAAATGCTACGATGCTAACTGAGAAACCTAAGCAAATATAAGCTTTTCTGCTAACTCAATGACTAAACTGAAGAACAACAAAGTGGACCAGACTGGGTTTTCATCGTTATGCCTCAGGAAGGCAAACCCTTTGTGTGTCTTGACCCTGTGTACATATGGAAAGGAGGGCTGTAGGGGAAAAAAAGTCTATGCCATTTCAATAGGAAGAACAGTGTTGGCAATGGAAGTCAGATAAGAGCCCAAAAACCAATTTCAGCTAATCTCTGAAAGCAGCACCTCAGACTCCTGTCTCCAATCCTGTCTAAAGGCATCTGTGAGCGAAATAAACTACTACTTGTCTTCAGCCAGCTGAGTATAGCTTTCATATAAAATGCATCTGACCTAATTTCCGCCCCTCTAATCGTAGACATGCCGGAAATGCAGCAGATCCTCCTGGGAGATACCCGAGAGAGGAAACAATCTCCCGGCCTCGGCAGATACAGAGACCTTGAGCTAGATATTGAAGCCGGCAGTACAGCGAAGAAAACTGCGTTGGAACCTTCGAATAATTTACTGGATGAACTTTTCGCGGTTCGCATTTTTACATTTGCTCCGAGCGTGAGTAATCCCTGCTTTTTCCACTTTCAAACTTAGAGTTCTGAATGAAGGGAGGGTTAAAACCCAGTGATGGCTGTTCATGGTATTAATACAGGACCACTAAAATCAAAGACCTTAATAGGAAAACTGGGGGCAAAAGCATTGTAACATGGGGTCTCACTTATATATTTACATTTACATTTTACATTTGTGGCATTTGGCAGACGCCCTTATCCAGAGTGACTTACATTTAGCTCATTCAAACAACTACGCAGGTATGGGGTTAAGGGCTTAAACAACAAAGAGTTATGTAACAGGACACGGAGCTAAAAGTACTAAAAGTTTGGATTATCTCTCTACTGAAAACCTGCACTAAAACCCCATCACTTTGATGTAGGTATCTACGAACATCCATCACAAGTTCCATCAGTGAGTCAAACTCAAGGACTTCCTATACGGTTCAAAATTTCATAGCTTAGCTTAGAAAAGCTTGTGAGCAGTATGTAACATTTTGATGCTAAAACAGCTTTAGCAAATCAAATTCCACACCAAAACCACAAATTTCTCTTCAGTCCAAAACCAAAAGCCTAAAGTTCAGGCCTGCTTCTGGATAAAGCAGCAGTTATAGGGTGTAACAGCGATTTTTTTCAAAGGTGTCTCTTTGTTTGAGGTTGGAACTGATTTGCACATGGATTTCACAGATCCTTCCTTCCCAGAGGAATTTCATTTGCACTGTGAGGTGTGATAGCAGTGTTTTAATTACACCGCTCACAACCTCCTTAGCCCCCTATATAAAAACAAGTGGGAAAAGATCTAACTGAAGTGTGACTTTTCTTCAAATTACTTTGTTGCCATGTGCGATTAAGTTCTTCACAGCAGATGGAAGACATAGTAATTATGAAAGTGAGACCGAAACGTCACACAAGCTCAAGCAGAAGAAGGGGAAGAAGCAGGCTCTACAGAGAGTGATTACACCTGGCAAAATTAGCATTCGCACAAGATTCATTACCTACACTTTCCACTCTCAGAAAGCTCCTGAATCCTTCATTCGATATATTTTTGTCATTTTAAGGTGATTTTCATTCAGTTTAAGTATTTGATGCTTTGGCCTTGTCACCCAGATTTTCCATTACCTCAAAAAAACATTCCCCATGTATGCAAGTCACTTTCACCATCTACTGAATCCCAATGCTCCTCAAACAAGACAATCTCTAGTACCACAATGTCTGCACCTGTAAAACAATCCACCTTAATCTGCCCCAGAATCAATACTTTCTAAACGAGCCTAAATGATGATTTCACCATCTGCAGTCTGCATCAACAGATCCCAGCATCCTTCATTTACCATCCACTGAACCAAAACACTTGTCAAACCAAACCATAATGTCAATAAAGCCAACTGCATCCTTCAATCAACCAACATTACTCAAATGACCCATTTACCAACCATAAAAATCTCATTACTTCCCAAAAAGTGGTCCCATCCTCCACCACCCAAGCCGATTTCACCAACAACAGAATCTCAACACCGTCTACAAAACCTTACCAATCGAGACAATCTCTATTACTCCAATGGAATTATACGTTAAACAAGCCACGTTTACCATCCATAACAATGACATGACAATAAGACAATGCCTCTTGAACAGGTCATTACTATTTTATATTACCTCAATACCCTTTAAACAAACTATTCGCCATTTCCCGACATACAAAAATGTACCACACAATTTCAAAACCCAAACACTGCTTAAATAACCCTTTCTCTATTGCTAATAAATATCTGATCTGGCATTGACGGATCCTCTACACACCTCAAATAATCCACTCAGTATCGAGTAGGGGTATAATGGTGCACGTATCCGTACCAAACCTTCCCGGTACGGGACTTTTGGTATGGTGCACACCTGTACCGAAAGCAATTCTTTTTTTATATGTGGAACATGGTTCAAATCCGAGTTCCCTCACAAACATATTAAGTGGCGAAACGCAAGTTTTTGTTAAGTCTCCGCCTTGCACTTTGGGCGCAGTGTCTAGTACACGATTTGTACTGCGCATGCGTGAAATCGCTGCCAATTCCTGCTATTCCCAACGTTTATACGACAGTCAATGGATTTGTTTGTGTTTAATGTACAGCTTAAAAAAGTTCTCCTAAAAGTCCGCATTTTGAACGAGTGAATGAATGAATGAAGGATGGAAGGAATGAAGACATTTATGAATAAACAAACCGAATAAATTAATAAATAGCTATCTTGTTTGTTTTATATATGCAGACATTTGTTAGCACCTCTAGAAAATGAAATATATATATATATATATAAATCCAAATGGAGTCTAACTAATGTAAACTATTCAATAAATGTTTTTTATTTATTGAATTTTAATCCATTTAATATGTGCCTATTAAATATAATCAATTTAATTAATATTATAAAAAGTGTATTAGATTTATTCTATTAAATTTTGAAATATATTTTTTTATTTAAATTTAGCAGGCATTTTATTAAAAATTGTTTAAAAAATGTAAACTGTTGATGTTTACAAATGTTAATAATAATAATCAATGTTAATGCAAAAACAGCAAGGAATTTGTTTTCTTTCTTTCTTCTTACCGTCCCGAAATATGACTTAAAATCCGAGGTACGTACCGAAACGTGAATTTTGTGTACCATTACACCGCTATTATCGAATTAACTTTAAGCTCCCTCAAACAAATTCACAGGGTTCCAACACTCCTCAATTAAAACATTCGACATCTGCAGAACCCCAGCTCTCCATAAACAAGCCATTTTCCAAAACTAAATATAATGTAAACACAAATAAGCTGTTTATCATTGGAAGAAAAAAAATCATCACATAAGACTTTCATCAAGAAAACCTAATCACCCCATAAATGAGTCTAACACAGCTAATAGAAGCCCAATGAAAAAAAGGAAAAAACATCACTTTTTAACGGGGTGAAAAAGAGTCTGGCCACAACAAGCAGCCAGAACAGCTTTAATGAAACAAGGTCTCGATTCTTTAGATACAGTAGGTCCTTCAACAGGGTAGAGATTTGGTGACTATAAAGAGCCAGGAAGGTGCTGCGATTTGAACCCATGGCCTCCTGATTGAGAAGTCCAACATCTTAACCCCTGAGTTACCACTTCCTCCTCACTTGCCCTCGTACACTGCGGGGTCATCCTGACAGAAACCCCTCCCGTCAGGATGGTAGTGGATGGGAAAGGCAGGCACAACAATTCTGTTCTGTCTCGCTATTGTTCCAGTAAGTCAAGTTAAAAGACCAAACCCACAACATATCTGGACACATGATAGACACAAAGCGGCTGTTTAAAAACCTAAACCTTAAAGCAAATGCACACACACACACACATACACACACAGCTTATAAGATGCTTGACTTTCCCCAAATTCCTGCAGACCTCCATTAGTGGAGAACTGGCGTGCTTAAAGGTACAAAATACACGCTGTGATGTGTGTTTATAAAAACGTGCGTGTCATTATTAGAAAAAAGGCTGACATTGGAGGACCAAAGGCTTCACAGCTATCCCATAAGCCTTAGCAGCACCCCAGGGGCCTCTCACTTTCCTCAGCCGAGAGGATCAAGAGATTAAAGTCAGATAAAAGAGAGAAGATATTCATACACAACCACCACATAACATTTTGGAATGTATAAATACTTTTAATGAAACAGACATCAGCTACTTCATGAAACTGAGGTGCCACCAAAATGCCAGATCAAGAAACCGCTATATCTTTAACCGCTACAGTGTTCTGAAACTGGAGACTCCTTACCAACTACTGAAACTAGTCATAGAAAATACCACCATTTAATCTATTTCTCCATCTAACCATATATCTACCTACATATCTATCCATATATTTATCCAGCTATTAGATTATTAGATAACTAAAGATATGTTCTACTTAACTGTTCTACTTATTTCATATCTTCATTTCTTCCATCCTTCATTTATTGATTCACTCCCTTGATATGTGGAACTGTCAGGATTTCCACCTTTTAAAAGAAATTCTTGAAGCTGGACATAAAAATGCTAAAGAATCCATATCGCTTGCGTTAATCGCTAGCCACTTCCTGGTTAGCGGCTAACGCTAGCACTATGGATTCTTTTTGTGGTGCTTCAATAACACAGAATGGATCTCGCAAAACTTTCTATGAAAAATCTATACTATAATAATATAATCTCTGTAGCGTCCAGTATCGCTAGCTTTGGCTCTCAACGAGCAACAAATAACAGATCTCAATTAAATTTGATTAAAAATTATTCGTGACAATTGAACACAAAAACCCTTACTGGAGAGATGTTTATAATTGTATTTTATTATAACCACAGTAGACGGATATTTTATGTTAAATTGAACAGGTTCAAACCTGCGAAAAGCAATGACATGCTAAGTAAACAAACACAGCTAATTCAATGCTAACCGTGGAGCTGAACAGCTATTCCATAATTATCTCCTGTACAAATCTATCCACTGACAAACCTGACTGGATTAATTGCTATTGCAGCACTTCTATAGATTTAGCTACTGTTTTAACAGACACACTAACGTTGCTAGCTCAGTTGTGTTATGGTTAATTGACTGTACATAAAACAAAGAAAAAACAAAATCCCAGACAATGGTTAGAGTGGGCTGTACATGTAATGGATCAGTTGATACAACTAATTATGGCTGTGGGGGATTTTCAACCAATAGACTCTTGCCTGAGGTAAAAATGTTGGTCTACATCAGAGAATTGCAAACTATGCCAATGTCATATATGAGAAGATAAAAGAAAAGGCAAACAAATGTCATTTGGAAAATTGGAAATGAAATAAATGAATGGATATAAAACATCGACAATCTCCATCATGTTACTGTTATGGTGAATTTTATTTACGCTTACCGAACAAAGACAGTTGATGAGAAATCAGAGTTTGTTTAGATTTCTTGTCAGAAATCAATCAAAAGAAAATTTATTCTAACCAATAATTGTTAAAATGCTCCAAATAGAGTAAATGATTAGATAGATATTTATGTACAAAAGTCTCTGCACACCTGACCATAAGATGAACCATAAGATTGGTATTGCTAAAATAACCTCCACTCTTCTGGGAAGATGTTCCACAGCTATAAGGGTGATCGTGAAGTCAGGTACCAAATGCAGGTAAAACTATCCCAAAGGTGTTCAATAGGGTTAGGGTTAGAGGTTTAAAGCTTGAAGATCTTCCACTCCAACCCATGTTAAGCATATCTTCATTTGTGCACATTGTCATGCTGGAACAGGTTTGAGTCTCATAGATTAATGAAGAGAAAATGTCCAACTTTGTGGTCACAGTTTGGAAAAGATCCACATACGGCTGGAAAAGTCAGGTACGCTAATAAAATGTGCTGTTACTAAAAGAACGATGAACAGATTAACAGAAATCAAATAAAACCTTCTGAACTATTGGAAAATATTTTTAAACAACCACATGATACATAAGGATGTGAAACTGATGCCTTAAATTACTGTAAAAGCTCAATACTCTAAGGCTAGCAACCGATTTCACAACAAGTTCTGATCAGAAGGTTGGAAGTTCAAATCCCATCGCCACTCAGCTGCCACTGTGCAAGACCCTCAACAGCTCAGCTGTAAAAATAAGAAAAGAGTAAGTCGCCCTGGATGAGGGTGTCTACCAAATACCACAAATCTAAATACTGACCAACATCTGGCCAAAACGGTCCTTAGGAATAAAAAAAAAAAGTCACATACACACATATGATACATATTTGTATTATTTTCCTTGTGAAGACTTGCCACAAAAATAATAATTAATAGATACCTGATGCTATTCGGACATCCAATATCCACCGGAACCAGAGAAACCAAAAGTAACAAACCGTATTACACCAAAATATTAATATATTCCTATCTTCGTCAGCACACCAAGCAAGCAATAAAAAAACTGGCATCACAGGAATACTTCAAGTCGAAGACAAGGCCGAGTGTAGAACCTTCACCATCGTGGATGACAGAAGATCAATTCATTTACATCTCGCCGTCTCTCGGCTGTCAAGTCATGATTTCTTTCCGATGCTACGCATGTGCCACCAAAATGCACACACACAAACAAACACACACACACACACACACACACACACTCATGCTAAAGCAGGAGCAACTACCTCTAGTCCTCTTTGCAGAACCAACAACCCTCATTGCCTCCATCTTTTTTCTGGTGCTAAAGATCCCTATAAAAGCAGTAGAAAGAACTGTTTGCTGTAATGCGCAGCAGATCCCTGAATCCAGTTGATCGTCGATTTGTTATATAGCAAACGCAAAACACAATGCAAACACAATTCTATTGTATAGAGGTGGTACAGAAATAAATAAAAATATTTTCTCTACAGTTTTCTCCCCAGTTCTCTTTGCAGAACAGACAGCTTTCATTGCCTCCATCTCTACAACTAATGTGCATCATTTTTCTCTTATTTTCAAACCCACACAGATTAATCCCTTCATCATCCCATTTTTTACGATTATACCACACAACATATTGGACAAAAAAAACAACACATCTATTTAAAAGCCAAAGCATAGTGGACTTTGGGTCATTTTAGGCCTGATATCACAAAACCATGCATAATACCATGTACAATATGGTGACAAATTCAGCAGATCCTCGAATATGGTTGATCGTCAATTTGTTGAATAGCAAAAGCCAAATGAATGCAAACGCATTTATAGTGTATAGAGGTGGTACAGAAAAAAATCTACATTTTCTCTAAAAGTTTCTCTTTAGTTCTCTTTGCAGAGCAGAAAACCCTCATTGAGTCCATTTCTACAACAAATATACATGATTCTTCGCTTATTTTTAAGCAATCGGTCCAGAATTTTTGTATTTGATTTCCTTTTTTGGTAACAAATCCCTCTAAAGTGAGTAGAAAGAACTGACAAGAGGAACTGGAACTGGTAAGACTGACATGCACAGCAGATCCCTGAATCCAGTTGACCATTCATTTGTTGAATAACAAGAGCATAATAATGAAATAAACGCAAATACATCTCCATTTTCTCTACAGTTTTCTTTCTTGTTCTTTTTTGCAGAACAAACAAGGCTTCATTGCCTCAATCTCTACAACCAACGTACAACATTTTCCTCTTATTTTTATACAGAAAAGTGGCAAAGACGCATAAAACTAATACGTCCTGAAGGCCGAAAGAGATCAAGTTATACAATATCTTCTAGTTTAACCCCCCCCC
>JAAIIK010000052.1:2024463-2037816 GCA_014706435.1 Silurus glanis | reverse complement strand
CACACACACACACACACACACACACACACACACACACACACACACACTGGGGGAGGGGGCGGCAGGAGAGAGAGAGAGGGAGTAAATAGATAAGGGAAGCGAAGACAGGAATAGAAAGGATTTGGGAAAAGAGCGAGAGTGAGAGCGAGTGAGAGAAGTGAAGGATGAGCGCACTTAGCCCTGCGAGAGTAATGTCATTATCACGCTTCCCGCCGCACACCACCCGGGCTGTAGGCAGTTGGCATGGCAACCGCGGAGGACAGCCATTTGCTGGACGGATCGGAGGGAAAGAGGGAGTGAGCGTACATGCGCGGAGAGAGAGAGAAAGAGAGAGAGAGAGAGAGATTGTACCCGTGAGTAAAAGATATCGAGATGCTAGAAGTGAAAAAGAGGGCGATAGAATAAGAGATAGAGAGATAGAAATCTAAGGAAAACCGAGCAGGGACGGTCGTAAAGTGTGAGAGAGAGAGAGAGAGAGAGAGAAAGAGAACAAACCTGATACATAGGAGACAGAAAGATGTAAAGAGAGAAGAGAAACAGAGAAAAATGAGAAAAAAGAGAGAGGTGTGTGATGAAAGATGTAGAAAGTAAGGCATAGTGAAAGAGAGAAGTGAAACATAAAAAAAAAAGACAGTGAGAGAGAGAGAGAGAGAGAGAGAGAGAGAGAGAGGAGGGCAAGTGAAATAGATATAAAAACACAAGAGACCGAAATGAACAAGAAAAAATAAAAATGAGGGATACTGAAAAAAGGGGAAGGAGAGAGAGAGCGAGAGAGAGAGAGAGAGAGAGAGAGAAATATTAGATATTAAAAAAGAGAGAGAAATTATCAACAAATTGGGACACTTAAAGGGAGAAAAGAGAGAGAGAGAGAGCGAGAGAGAGAGAGAGAGAGGGAGCGGGAGAGAAAAAGGGAAGAGTGCAAGTGAAAGATCCAAAAAATAAATCTGAGACAGAAATGAACAAGAGAAGAAAGAGAGGGGGACACTGAAAGAGAGAAAAGAAATAGAGAATGAGAGAGGGAAGAGAGAAAAAAGAATGGAAGGTAGAGGAGCAAGTAAAATATCATATATATAAAAAAAAGACAGAAATTAACAAGAAAAGAAAGAACTGGGGGACACTGAAAGAGAGAAAAAAAAAGAGAGAGAGAGAGAGAGAGAGAGAGAGAGAGAGAAAGCTTAAAAGAATGACAGAAATTAAACAATAGAAAAAAAAAGAGTTTGAAAGAAAGAACAAGGGGAAAACCATACAAGAAAGAGAGACGTGGAACGAGTGTGAGGTCAAGAACGAGAGAAAAAAAAAGCGAGGTAAGAGAATGAACATGAGCGATAAAAAAGAGAAAAAAGGAGGAGAAAATGAAATAAAAGGGACACTGAAAGAAAGATGGAATCAAAGAACGAAACTAAGAAGGAAAAACATTTAGAGCCAGAAGACGGCTAGTGACTACAGACATGGTGTACGTGCAGAATATTCGGGTTTCCATGACAACACTGTCAATCTATTTCCCAAAACACACACACACACACACACACACACACACACACACACACACACACAGGTCACCTCCTGTGGCAGCTCAGCATCTGTCCTGCCCACACACAACCTCTTGATGCTATGATGACGGAGGAGAGTGTACACACACACACACACACACACACACACACACACACACACACACACACAGTCTATCACTGTCTACCACTTTCACTCTGCCAAATCACAGCCATTAATCAAGATATCAGATATTGTCATCTGCACTTCAGTCATCCTTGTTCACCCAACACATGAGGGTCTGCCAAACCACCCCCCTTTACACACACACACACACACTCACTCACACACACACACACACACACACACACACACACACACACACACACACACTATCTCTAAAGTGCCCTATTCCCTCAGGAGGCTCTTGTTTTCGTATTGAGGGAAAGCCCCGATGTGCCGTCTCGCCCCTTTACGGCCCGACCTGAGAACAGAGGCGGGCTTTTAAATAACAAAGGGAAGAAAGGAACAATGGAGGAAAGAAGGAAAGGCCGCCGTCCGTCCGCTTGACTTACGCCGGCTAAACGCGGCCTCATTAACAAGCCCAATCGGCGTTTTTTTCCACAGGTCGGCACGAGAGAAGGAAAGTGCGCTGTATTCGCCGGCAACGTTTTTATGGACTGATTGCACGGTGTAAATATTAGGGGTGTAAGAAATTATCGATACGCGCAAGTATCGCAATATTGTGTTGGGCGATACTCTATTGTATATCAATATAAAAACAAAAACATTTATAATAAAAAAATCACAAAAGTCTATTCATGGCAATAGACAGATAGACAGATAGACAGATAGATAGATAGATAGATAGATAGATAGATAGATAGACAGACAGACAGACAGACAGACAGACCGTCTTCTTATTTAAAAATGTAAACAGCGACAGTAAGTATTATCATAAGAGCACACGGTAAGTTCCTGGTGGGGGGGGGGCACATGAGAGGGCGCTGTTGTAAAAATGATTATGGGTATAACCTCCTCCAGAAGTAATAGCAGCGTTGACTGACTTGTGCCAGCAGCAATATGTTTTGTTTATATGCGGTTTGTTTTTTAGGCGGAAAAATTGGTCGTCATCATCAATCCCACGTCATATTAAGTGTCTTTAACGACTGTGTGCATATGTTTAAAACGATCATTAAAAAAAAAAAAAAATGTTGGACCATGTTGGGTACAGCGATACTAATAATACTAAATTTAAGAACTATATCACAACATCCAAAACACACACACACACAAAAATACATTTAGCAACTGACCTTAACCAAACCCCCTAAATTCCTTTTTTATGCCATGAATCCATGTATATTTTTTATATAAAAAAAAAATCCAAATTTATCGATTTGCTTACAGTATTGCAATGTATCGCTGCATATCGTATTGCAATGAATTACATCGCGAGACGTATCGTACAGCCCTTGTAAACATAACAGTAAGCACGCTGAACCCGTGAACGCTCGTCACTAATGGACGTTCCGGATCGATGCGACTTCGGCTGTATATGCACCGTAGACGAATGGTTGAACGCAATAAATCGTGGATATGACGCTTAAATATCTCATGAGCGCTGATTGTAGCAATAAACGGACAAAAAAAAAAAAAACACTAGCGAGCCCGTTTGAACGATGGAGGATGGCTGTATGATGACGGTTATTTATGGCTTGATGGAGTTGAACAAGCTTTATGAGCAGGTAATGCACGCATACAGAAATAGATCATGCGTGTGTGTGTGGGTCTGAAGTGAGTTCTTAGACATCAGATAGCCATTAAAGTGATCCATTCTAAAACACTTCCAACATCCTCCTGGGAATCCACTACTACGATGACATCATCCTTCCATGATGTAATGCCTGACAAATGGGCCCGCGAGAACCGTCGCTCTGGCAACCACCAGCTGCCATAGGAAAGGTGGAGGGTGTGCGCGCGCGTGCGCGCGTGCGTGCGTGTGTGTGTGTGTGTGTGTGTGTGCATCCGGCATCATTACATCACCGCGGCAACCGGGTACCATCCGGGGATGGCCTGCCGTTCCCCACAAGGCTTTCCAGGAATGACTGCTGGGAATTACATTGACATCAGATACATCACTGTCGCAAACGTCCCGAAAATAACTGAAAGCTTCCGGCGCTTTAATTCAGAACAAAAGAAATCGAATGAGCAATATTTTGGCATTTACGCCTGGCTAGTCATTTGGAGGGTTTATAAACGGAGAGCTGTGGCTAATCATGTGACCATGTGTGATCTCTGAGGTGTAGCATGAAGGCAATTGGTTGGTAACGTGACGCAGGTACGTGGAAGGAAAAACAGACATGCGGCGAAAGAGCAAGAGGCAGAACGCAATAAAAAAAAACACAGGTGTATAGAATGTCTTTAGATGCCATAACATTTACCCTTCAGTTGAACTAGAAGACACAAACCTGCTCCAGCATGGCAATATGCACAACGTGAACTCCATGAAGATCTGCTTTACATGGGTTGGAGTGGAAGTTCTCCTGCTATAGAGCTCTGACCTCAACCCTATTAACCTCCCCGTCTTTGGGATGAACGTGAACGCTGACTGCACCCCAGGCCTCCTCACCTCACCTACATCAGTACCTGACTTTACTAACACCCTTGTGTCTAAAAGAGCACAAATCTCCACAACTACCCTTCAAAACCTAGTGGAACATCTTCCCAGAAGAGTGGAGGTTACTATAACAGCAAATAGGGACTAAATGTGGAATGAGAATGTGTTTACGGTTCACTTATTATTCTCTTTTTCAACTACAGTCTTTATTCCATTCAGTAGACATACGTATTCTTGAGGGATTTGATGGGTGAAGAATTATTATAAAAAATAACACACCATTGGCTATTATGTATATATATATATTGAACAATTCATATGGAGTCAGAATTATTAATTATTAATATATAACAATTTCCACACATCAAGACTGCGTTCAGCCGTTTTATGGCAAGATATTTGTTAAATATTTTGTCCTTAAATATTTCTTGTATGTAAAAATAATTTTTTTGGATTGGACTCTAAAATATGGCTGTACAACTAGTAGTAAATGCCTGATCCATTGATAGCAGTTATTTGTGTTTGTGTGTGCATGTGTAAATAAATAAAAAATAAATAAGCAAACAAAAATAAATAAATAAAAACATCTATTCGAATTTTTTATCAATGATTGATAATTGCAAAACAAAATATTTTATTATTTTTTTTTTTTTTATCTAATTTCTTATAATCTTCTAATAACATTTTTTAAATATATTTAAATGTTTAAGAAATATTTTACAATTTTCATTTATTATTTACTTATTAGGCTTTGGAAGATAATAATAAATTAGATTTAAAAAAACTAACTAATTTGAATATTTTTTTTTTTCAATTATTTTAATCATTGATAAAAATAATAACAATAATAATAATTAGAACTAGCAAACAGAGAATTCGAGAAATATTTAGTTACATTATTATTACTAGTACAACTATTATTACTACAATTCAATAAATATAATGATGATAATGAATTTTTCAAAAGTGAGACTTTTCGCCATACACCTGCATGTATACCTGATACTCCAGTGTAAAAAAAAATGAAGTGAATTGCTGATGCTTTGTGTGTTTTATAGCTGGTGGTTCAGGGCTCATGTGAAGGTGGGGCTCAGTGGGTTCATGTGAAGATTAATGACATCATAATTTTTGCCAAGAACCAGTATACTTCAGCCTGGAGTCTAATTGCCTCTGCCAAGCCTTTAAACACTGGCCCTAGATCAACCTTTCAACAAGATGAAAAAACTAATTCAAAACTGATTCAAAACCAAATGTTCAAAGAAACAAAAAGAAATGTTTTGCATGGAAAGTCTCAGGCTGAAACGTGGTCTGAAAGTATGCAAAGGAGCTCGAAATTCTTATTATAAAACTAGTGGATCCACTGAAAACCCTCTGAAATCCTATAAGATGCATTCGAAGGTAGCTAACTTCTAATCAATCGAATGAACCGTCTAAGCCAGATGTTATATAATATGCGGGTACATCCGTCTCTCCGAGTCACATTACGCATCCGAAACGTTAGCATCTCATGAAAATCACATTAAAACGCATATGGTCCATGACGGGCACATTCAGAGCGATGACAATTTAGACGATTTATGATCCGCCTAAAATCAGGCACATCACTGAAAGTAAATGTATATTATGAGCTGATTTGCATATCATCACATGACACAGTAAACAATAATCCCATCTGGAGATTCATTTAAATACAAGTTTTAGTGTGTGTGGATACACATTTATGTGTTTTATCATTCTACTTCCTCATTCAGCAAAACAGAGCAATTTACAGTAGTGTACTGTATAAACATTACAGTATACTGTATATGTATGTGGTATGCATTTTTTTTTTTTTTTTTTATTACAATTTTCCCGTATCGCTATCATCATTGTAAGATCGCAAAATCTTAAGTTGAACTCAGGGACTATCTGTATATATTCTTATCTACAGTACACAACCACAAAGTTGACAGGTTCATGCACACCGGATTTGACATGAAGAACTCATCCAGTACATCCAGTATTTACTTCACGTTGGAGAAATTGATGGATTCAAACATGTATGGACACCAAAATTGCTTTAACTCACTCTTAAAAAAATTAGCTTTGCCCACAGAATAAATATTTAAGTACCAATTTTACTTTCTACCCAAAAAGTAGCTAATCAAGCAACACATTTTGTCAAGAAATTGGTAACTATGAGCAAGCGTACTCTATTGCTATATAACTATTGCTTGGCTGAATCCAATTTGGGTAGAAAAATGTATAAAAAACCTAAAGGGGCCCAAGCAATTATTGTATTAGATTAAGCTCCTTGAACTAAAGCATTTAAAATGTTCTTGCTAACTTGGGTTAGCAAGAATTCCACTTTACACTGGACGTAAAAAAAACACCTCAGCAAACTGACTATGGTGCAAAAGAAGGAAAATTGTAGCTGAAACATTTCTTCTAATAAATCTCTGAGGTGATGCTTCTTATATGAAAAGCTTTTGTTTTGTCCAAAATGGCAAAATGTAAAAGATTTTGTAGCTAAATTATTTAATGTATTTGCATTGGATACAAGTTGGCATTTGTATCGTGATGCATCGCATCGGAAAAATTATTTATATATAATTATTAGTAGATGAGCTTTGCTTTTATTATTTAGAAACTGACCAATAATTTATAACCAATATTTGATATGTAGATTGTTTTCTCCTCGCTAAACTGTTTCTCGAGCGCGTTCTCTCAGCACCTCTGCTGCTACGTGAATATGACGTATCGCAACACTACAGCGACCGAGGCGTGTCCTGAAAGTCACATAGAATACAGATTAACATGGCAGAGGTAGAGCTGCATCTTCCTGGAGACACAACAAGAAAACGTCTGGTATTATATCATTTCTTTTTGCACAGCATCATATTTTTTCCATTGAATCGTTTAGCATTGAATCACATTGTGTAGAATCAAACCGAAATGGACTCACACTGCATCGTAATAGGGGTGAATCGTATCACATCGCATTGGTAGCTGCTTCATATGTATCTTTAATGTATTGTAGGCTATGTATTGAGATGTGAATTACACCGCCGTCAGTTATGGAGATCCCTACTGACTACATTTGGTGCAAAAGAAGGGAAATTGTGACTAAAATATTCCTTTAAAAAATGAGGTACAATCACACATTCTGTGAGCCAAAGCTCCTTGAATTTAGCAAAAGGAAAATGAAGCTCCAGACAAGATAAATCGCGCAAGTCACTAACCTCAGACAGAATCAGACTCGAATTCTTCCGGATTGATCCATTAGCATATTCTTTGTAAACCACACTCATCTTTCCCTACAGGCATGAAAGAGGCCACTATTTATGACAAGAACATAATATAATGAAGGTACTAAGTGTGTAACAGCTTCAACACTCAAATCTTTAAAGGCTGCAACTGAAATAAACAGCGAGCGTGTCGTGGTCAGATGCCAAATAGCACCAGCACAAGTCTGGCGGTCAATGAATCATCGACTGGTCGAAATTCCCATCAGCAGCCTTGTTCCTGTAGATAATACAGATCTCCTGTTCACATCCAGTGCATCTGCTTCAGAGCATCAGTTTACTGGATTAGTCAAACCAGTTCTCCACCATCCTCAGCAACAAAGAGAATCATCTCAAAAACTCATCATAATGAAAAAAAAATATTAACCCTAACCCATATTTTATGTACTTCTTTGCTTTTATTATAACAATAGTACTACTAATACTACTACTAATACTAATAATACTACTACTAATACTACTATTAATACTAATAATACTACAACTAATACTACTACTACTACCAATAATAATACTACTAATACTACTACTACTACTACCAATACCAATACCACTACTACTACTACTACTACTACTACTACTACTAATACCAATACCAATACCACTACTACTACTACTAATACTACTAATACTACTACTAATACTAATAATAATAATGATTATAATTATAATCATATTATTAAATATTTCTCTCCCCATTTCCCATTCCCCTTTGTTCTTTTTCTTTCTTTCTCTCTTTCTTTCTTTCTTTCTCTCTTTCTTTCTTTCTTTCCATCCATTCCCTTTCTTTCTTTCCATCCATTCTCTTTCTTTCTTTCTTTCTTTCTTTCTCTTTTTCATCTATTATTTCTTTCTTTTTCTCTCTGAATTGTTTAATTCTTATTTTAATTGTGATAAATTTGACAACTTTACATTTTTCACTTTCTTTCATTCTGTTCTTTTTTGGAATCTCAGTCATAACATTAGAAATAATTGTCACCCTTTCATTTCTTTGTTAGTTTTTTTTTTTTTTTTTTTTGCCTGTTTTCTCTGCCTTCCTAATTTCCTAATCTCACTGCCTTAATTTTTTCAGAATATTGTGGATAAAATTGGACCAGATGATTCTCACTCTTTCTTCTTATCTTTGTGCACAACTTGTTCACACCTGCTTGAGCTCTCATGGTGCACTCCGTCTGTTCCCATCACACTATCAACGAGTTCTGATGAGTTCTAGTCAGCAAGAATAAATGTTAACAAATTAACAATAAAACGAATAAATAAATGTGCAGAAAAAGCTCATATGATCTCACACGACCTGCAAGAGGTCCTCATGACCACGTCTTCTCATACGCCCGTACGCACTTCCTGTCTGCTGAAGAGGATTTCCTCACTGACTGAAGGAGTTAAGAAACAATGTTCTTTCTCAATGGACGTAGCGTATTTCCCCCTTTGACTCGCAGTGTTGTGAAACAATTTTGTAGTATTTATGTGGAATGCCTGCTTCTTAAGTAATATACCGAGCAAATCGGAGCTCCCACGGGGCTCAAAATGAGACGACACGATTGCCTTTAGAAGCTATAATGTATTTCTAATGTCCTGACACAATATTCCGCAGAATTTGTGCTGTCATTTCTGCTGCAATCAGACAGAGACCAGAGCACAGAGTAATCTTGTTGCCTGACTTTTTTATTTATGTATTTATTTATTTTATACTGAATATGAGATAAACACTTGATCATTAATAATTTATTAAATAGATTAGTTTAGATCGCTGGATCTAGAATCAAAGTCATTATGCAAAGAAAAACTTTCACTAATTGTGTTTATATATATATATATATATATATATATATATATATATATATATATATATATATATAAAATTCTTTTTTTTATTAAGGCATATTTAATGTATTTTTTTCCACTGCAATTATTTACAATTACTATAAAGACATTACGCACAAAACGAGGCTGGAAACATGAGTACGGCACTTTACACACAACGTTCGTGATTTATAAATTAAAAAAAATATATATCTTGACGGGATAAAGTGGCCACCTGGTACCACACGGAAACACAGAAGGTGAGAAGAGGAATTGGCGCCACATTTATAAATTGAATACGTTTATAAATGAGACCCCAGAGCGGTCCAGAGTTTAGCGGGGGGTGCGTCAGTAATACTGGTCCGTGGGTAAACACAGTGCTACGTGTGTCGTTAAATGGACTAAATAATTTGCCTCGATGCTTTTTTATATTAGTATTATCAGATTTACTCAAGGAATCGTTTCAGCCCTAATGTATATATGTGTGTGTGTGTGTGTGTGTGTGTGTGTGTGTGTGTGTGTGTGTGTGGGGGGGTTTTTTGATACTAATTGGACTTTCCATATAAAAAAAGAAAATATATACTGACTCAAATGGAGGTAGACCAGAGGTTCTGTCAGGTTGTACATCAGGCAGGATTTATAAGGTCAGGAAACGGACAAGATGCTTTTTTAAGAGCAAAGTAGGTCAGAATTATTAAAATGCTTCACACACACACATAATCCAGTATATCAGAAATGGTGCTGAGTAATGAAAGATTGATATTTTTTAGAGAATTAAACTCTCGGTGTAAACTCTGCCTGTCTATGGAAACGGCCCAAACAATACATTAATTACAAAACGACTGCATTTCCATTTATTTATCCAATCCATCCAAAGCGATGCAACATCCAGCGACGCTCAATGAGCTAAACATGTCTGAGGTAGGAAGGATTTTAACTCATGACCTACTAGAAGAATCTTCGGCGCAATCAGAGTCGAGATTTCAACTGCACCCTTTTTCTCATCTATCATCATATAAATTCCTGCAAATAAATGATGAACATTAGGATTGCCTTTAAGCACTACTTAAACTTTTATGTTCGATACAGTCTTAATTTTGCACAAGCCCCGCCTACAGACTCAGACAACCACAGACATACACACTCCATGGAAACCTGAGGGGAAGTCAGTTCTATAAAAAGGACAGATTTTGTTTGCTTCTCTGGCTTATAAGCAGCTTTTGTTTATGTTGATTTATTGTGTCTAGAGTTTGTCTACAGTCTACGCCACTGCTGAAAAACACCCCCGATATAAACCATGACAGAAATTCGAATGGTTTTAACTACAGATAGCTTTACAAACCATCAGCTGTAAACAGTAAAACAAATAAGAGTTTTTTGTTTTTTATTACGTAGTGTATCATTAAATCGTTCTCACGCAAGCAAAAAAAAAAAAAAAAAAAAACTATTGAAAAGATTTTTAACTTGTAGATGCTTAATAGTGTCCTACTGGAGTACTGATGGTGCCCTACTGGTGTACAGTACATGCTGTGGCTACTTCCTCCGTAACGGAAACATGATTTGTACTGCACATGTGCGAAAACGTAGCTTTTGTTTTACTTCACTGTCACTTCCTGTCATCGCCAATGTTTTTACAACAGTTTTGTGATAAGGATTCTTTTTTTGATTTATGTACAGCTTATGTACAAAGCCTAGCTATAGAAAAATAAATATTAAACATTTATTACATTTACACACAGATATACACATCCGGGGAAAGGTGGCAGTATAGAAAGGCATTGGCCCTTGGATACAAAGGTCGTTAGTTCAAATCCCAGCCACACCAAGCTGCCACTCCTGTCCTGGGCACACATAGCAGCCACATAGCTGCTCAATGCTGCTCAGTTGTAATGCAAGTCGTAAATGTCATACGAATGTAAGCTATTTAATACAATTTTTCCATTTATTTCATTTTATTTAATCAATTTCATTTGTGCCAATTTAATCGATTATTCGAAATTCATCAATATAATTGAATTTTATAAAATATTTTAACAAAAGAAAGTGTATTTACATCAACAGAATCACTAGCAAAGCACTATTTCCGTTTTATCCGTATTACAAAAACTGGAACCTGGCGTAAATCGGTTCGGACACACTTTAGACAGGAAGTAGATGCATTTGCGCAGTACAAATCGTGTTTCTGGTACGGCTCGAGCGGCCACACATACCTACACCTGATCTATCACTTACCAATGGTGCTCTACTTTGTGACACATTAATTGATCTATTCTATTTAATTTCATATTCCTGATCACTGTAAAATAGAAAGTTAGATGTTGGAAGACAGAGTGTAGATAAATGTGTCTTATATTGTACATAAGATGGTGGTCGCTTAGTGGTTAAGGCATTGGACTCTTGATCAGAAGGTCATGAGTTCAAATCCCAGCACCACCAAGCTGCTACAGTTGGGCCCTTGAGCAGGGTTGACCCTTAACTGCTCAATCGTAGGTCGCTCTATGGGGGCGTCTGCCAAAATGCCATAAATGTAATTAATGTATATTTCCTCCAGTTTTAAAACTACAAACATTAATGCATAATGCAACCAAAGTAACGGTTCTCCGTAGGATATCTCCAGATATGTAGGTACTCAAGGTCTTGAATTCTCTGTGGAAATGCAAATCTATTACTTACCAAAGGAGCGCTACTGGTCCTTGATAGTATTAAACACACCAATAAATATGCAGGGATTTGAGGTGGCATTAAAAGGCAACAAATGACCAATAGAGGCCCATACCGACCACTAAAACCAACACAATTCCCATTAAAACCATCAGAAATTTCTTTGCAATGTGGTAGATAAACCACACACTTCATCTCGTCAGAACATCTTTCCAGGCCATATCCAAATCCTACGATGTGATTGCAGTCTGAAAAAAGTCTTCCTGTGTGTGTGTGTGTGTGTGTGTGTGTGTGTGTGTGTGTGTGTGTGTGTGTGTGTGTTACAAATCCTTTAAAACAAACCCTTTTTTGAGTGTGTCTCCTGAAGCTGCACCAACACAAATTACAGGGACAGGGTCTAAAAATAGAGCCGGCTCTTCACAAGAACACCTGACAAGACTCTCTCTCTCACACACACACACACACACACACACACACACACACTGCATGCACGCACACAAAGCGCAGCACTACAGCCTCTGGATCTGCAGAGCTGATAGCCCTTTTTTTTGTTGCAATAATTACATTCAGTGAGGAGTGAAGATAATGATGGAGAGTATATGAGAACCAGGAGCTCAAGCAGAGACACAGGAGAACACACACACACAATTTTTATTAGTGTTAGGCCTGTTTCAAGATTTTATCAGACCCCTAGATTGAACCGATCGCAGCCTGGCTGTAAAACAGTCCGAATTTGCTAATGGCGTGTTTGCCGCGTGCGATTAGATCAGACTCCTGGAGAGAGCCAGCAGCGAGTGTGTACAGGATTGGCAACGCTAGGCTAACACCACTGCATCTTCACCAGAGATTTAGAGCAGGTCACATACTTTTAAATGACATAGATAGAGCTACACAAGGCATCAAAAATTCTCATTAGGGAATTAACACCTATACAAATACGGCGTATATATAAACACACACACACACACACACGCACGCATTCTCAAAAAGAATGACATGTACACACCTCAAAAACTGACAAGATCTAATGTGGTTGTTAAATGCACAAATTACCAGACAATCACACACAGAAGACAAGTGCAGGTGTGCTCAATTTCTTTTTCTCTCTCTCTCACACACACACACACACACACACACACACACACACACAGAGAAACAGGGAATAAGTACAATACCTGAGGTTTAATGCATTCCTGAGGAGGAGCCAGAACGAGATGAGAGCGGAGGAGAGAAGAAGAGAAGACGACGGTTATAGGGAGGAGAGAGAGCGTTATTCAGCACACACACACACACACACACACACACACACACACACACACACGGATGCTGGAAGGCACTTTGCAAGTCATACTACGGCATGAGGCAAGGGACATACTGCTCAGTAAGGCTTGGTTACCTCTGTCAGATGTGGGGGAATGGGGACAACAGAGGGGGGGGCGTGCACACATATACACACACACACACACACACACACACACACACACACACACACACACA
>JAAIIK010000052.1:1979090-1994668 GCA_014706435.1 Silurus glanis | reverse complement strand
GTGTGTGTGTGTGTGTGTGTGTGTGTGTGTGTGTGTGTGTGTGTGTGAGAAAATGCTTCGGAATACAATATGGAAAGAATGTATGGAACCCTGTTTCGTTAACTCTGACGTCCATCTGATTAATAACAGACGGCAAACCTCACTCCTAAAAACTGTAACAGCGTACAGTATATACATACACATTTCTGTTTTGCGTGTAGATTTTCTGATCTGATGCCTTAAAGGCGTGCATGATTGTAGAGCTCCTGAGGTGGCTGATGAAGCTGATGAAACCGCTGCTCTCTCGGGTCACAAAATCAAGCAATTGCCAGGGCAGTAATCAACGAGCCAAGTGATACTTAAAGAGCACGACGCTCCAAAGACAGACGCTTCTGTGTACAACACGCCCACCCACCAACTCCAATCTACACACAAAATCAAGACTGAACAATCACTACATCAGTAAGGCTTTGCCAAAACGACACCAGATCTTTTCCTCAATCAGTTATCCTTTCTTTATTTTTTTCTTAAGAAGAAAACAAAAAACATATGAGAAGAGTTTTCAGCAAAACACTATTTACAATTCCCTGTTAATGATAGACTTACATAGAACAGGCCCATCAGTTTACTGGCTTGCATAAGTAATTTACACCCCCCCCTCCCCCCCTTCCACAATGCACCATGGTAATCTCACTAATCCCCTGTTTACCCCTGGTGTATGTCCTACAGGCTTCCTTTACGCCAAAATTGTGCCATATTCATTTCGAATCATATCAAATATATCGTCTTGACGTGAATTTGAGGTTATCGAGTATATCAAAAGCAAAACACACCCACAAAGATAGAAAATGTCTACATTCATTATCATTTCATATAGTTAGAAGGGCCGTTTTGTTTTTCTCCTAAAATTTGCTATTGAAATATATTATAAAATGTATATTAATCTATATTTGTATGGTAATATTAGAAGATACTGGTTTCATTTGCTTGGTAACAGCCAAAATGTCTTATTGTTCTAATCGACTGATTAAATGTGAGAATTTGACTCAAAACATGACGCACACTATTAGAAAAAATGACTTTATAAATGTAAAAAATGGCCATAAAAATAAAAAAAATCCATTTAAACTCATTAGAAAAAAAAATGAATCCGTGTCATTGCTGTGAACTGACCACCACACACAGTATAAAGAATATGAAGAAGAAGAAACATCATTTGTTGTCAATACACTTCTATATTGAGATGTGGGATACCCATCAAACTCATCAGTGTTCGTTTATTTAAGTCTGTTCTCTAACACACTCCTGATGAGCAGCTACTGTACATAGTAATTGAGATCACATGGCACTATTTATCCGTAGGTCACCAAAACCTTTTACGGAGGCGTGAATACTTAAATAAGAATGTTTCTGATTTTAATAATGGTGTGGCGTTTTGTGTTCATTTATGACGTCCAATCCCAATCGACTCCATTTCACATCCAGGTCAAGGGGGTGAACACTTTTGGCTGGCAAGGTAATATTACTCGAAGCGACGCATCGATCCTTTCACTGTCTCATGTTCAATGACTTCCTCTCGAGGTCCTCGGGGACGACAGGCGCGCCACGTCCTGCGATTGGGACAACGGAGAAAGCTAAAAGCTTTCTTAAGTGGCCACACCTAACAGGCCCTGTTCCTCCCCCCCCAGGCCCCAGCTGCGGTTACTGTGGTAACATGAGGGGTGGCATGGCCCTTGGAGAGCAAAAAGAGAGGGGGGGGATGATGAAAACCCCACCGACAAGAAGAGCACTTCAGCCTGGGCCTCTGTTCATTCAAAGAGGTGTTTGTTTTAATCTGCAAATCCGACCCCAGAAAACTGACAAATTACAAATTCGTTGTTTAAATTCATGTCCAGAACTAGTCAAAGCAAGATTTCAAGCTGGAATTGAGAAGAAAAAGAGAAAAAATGTTTCTCCTGAACATTAACAAAACACAACCGCAAGGGTTTTTTATTATTATTATTATTATTATTATTATTATTATTATCATTATCATTATTTCTGCAGTTGAATGGGGAGCTACAACGCTGAAAATTCTATTTTACACACTGATCAAAATTATTATAAAAATAAAAAAAAAATTTACCACAGAATAGTTTCTTCAAAGAAAATGCTACCAATATTTTTTAACATTAAAAAAAATTGAGAATAAGATTAAAAGTATTTTGCTCAGCACTGACAGCTTTCCTCATTAGAGCTATTTATCTCCTCACCACATGGCTAATTCTGCTAAGCTAACAGCCCTCATCTGCCAGCCAGACGACGACTGTGCTTAGCAGTCAAATTAAAGCTAATTATATTGTTTCTAAAACAAACACACAAAAAAATCCTTTCTGACATGGTTTTCTTTATGGGTTTTTTTTGTTTTGTTTAATAAAGCCAGTCTTCTTATGAAAATATTAGAAACTTGGGTTATATTACAGCATGTTGAATGTGATATTTTGATAAGAATTAACATAAAATTTGACGTGTCTTATAGTACGAAGACACAGCATTTCACGAAAACCACCACACTTTTCAAAACAGTGTGAAACGGGAGCCGTTTTTCATGATGGGACAAAATAAATGTCTTTTTCTGTGCAACAGAATCATAACATAAGGCAACTGTGTGGAAAATCAACCTGAGGTAAATAATGCTAAGGGGGTGAATACGATACAAATATTCATACTGGGAAAAAATATAAATGTTACACTTTTGGCTATGGTTCATTTCCTTAAACCAAAGAAGGGAAACACTCACTGCTCAGTGCTCGCAGAAGTGAACTGCTCACTGCTCTACAATAATGGCTGGTTATCTGGAAATGCCGTTAAATGTGAAATGGCGTTATGTGTATAAAAATATAGACATGGTCCACTGCAACTTTGGAATGCGAAAAATTTATGCTGATACAAATTGCTGAACAAACTGACGAATAAAGAGTATACTGAGAAATTCCAAGATTTTCAGCGATTCAACATTTAAACCAATAACAATATCATAATGTATATTTTATTATAATAACACCACCAAGAGTTTGTGCTACAAACCAGAAGGTTTGTCAGAAGATCTTTGTAATAATTCATCTCAAGGTTTGGATCTGATTGCATTGAGTTGAAAACAGAGCAAACTTTGCTCACCGCTTACCCCTGGGAGTTGTGGTGACAAAATGTTGGCTTATATTGTACAACAAATTGTTACTTTTCCTTCCAGCACACACTGCACACTGTTTTCCAAAAATGCAATTTTTCACACTATTGAACACAGCACAACAGTCCAAGCCAAGCCCATAACAATACAATGCAGCACTTTATTTTAATTAAACCCAAGAGATCCATCTGCTTCATGGAAAGACCCTCGAGGTGAACTAAAAATAGAAGTCCACCCGGAAAAGGCGCTAATGCTAACACGAAAACACTAAAATGCTTGTGTTATTAGCTTACAGAGAGACGAGAGATACTGGAACGCTCCATGCAAAGTTCCCAGACTACAGCTAGTGACAAATTGAGACTCGGCAACGATAATGTGAAGTGTATGGTGCGATTAGTACAGTAGCCTGGACACCTGCTACACCATGTGCCAACTTTAACGCCAGTCACCAGCTTTTTGGGGTCCAGAATTGTGTCCTGTATGCCATCTGGACTTGGGAGTGAATTGTAGATTGGCCTGTCCTTGAATTTTAACACTACATGCCTTCAGGGTATTTTTAGCCATCGTCAGGCAACAGCATGTGGAGACTTTGCCTATAAAGCAAGGTCACCGGTGCGAGCAACTGTGTATAGGCACACAGAAGGCAGCAGTTAGAGCACAGTGCCATCGTATTTCTACATTCCGATTGGTCGAGAAGGTGTTCATTATATGTTAATACACCTTCATTCTGATACATAATGATATACATTATAATGCCAAATAATGATGCTACATTCCATCTTCGAAGGAATCTGCATTGTCCTGGCCGGCTGATGCTCATTGTTGCGGGTGGGGGGCGAAGGCTGGCCAGTGTGGTCCGATCCAACAGATGAGCTCCTGTAGCTCAAATTCATCATATGGCAATATGACAAACCTATAACAGAACTCACACTTTCTTTTATTTTTCATTCACTTTTGCCCACCGCTTTCCATTTCCTCATATTCACTCCGGGACACGCACCCACTAGTGGTAACGCCTAACCCCGCACACTCTCACATTGGCGCCCGCCTTCACCTGCCATCCTCCACTTTCCCACACATATATCCCTGCCAGATCTGCCCAGTATCTCTATCTCTCTCTCTCTCTCTCTCTCTCTCTCCGGTGTCTGTTACATCCTGCGTCTGTTACATAAACAGGGTTGTTTCTAGCCCTTTGGAACCCTGGGCACGATTCCTATTGCCACCCCCCCATGGCCCACCCACCACAATGCTGCACTCCCACACCATACAAATCCTTAGCAATCTTCTCTCTAAAAAAAAAAAAAAAAAAAAAAAAAAAAAAAAAAAAAAACATCTACTGTATCTTAAACTTCAGCAGAAAAACAGGTAAGTAATTTATCTGGGCGCAGGGCGGGGGCAGGGCGGCGGCAGGGCGGTCCCGATTTGTTTGTACAAAATGTTTCAAATATCTTATTTTTGTCAAAAATTCGTTATTATTTATAATTGTATTTCATTCAGTTGTACCTCAGAGAAAAAATACATGAAATCTAATTTAGAAAAACGTTAGAATTTAATAATCTGTATGCAATTTCCTTGATAACCAATCAAGTGGACCATTTATTACATCGCAACTGAATATCGCAATATTGACCACAATAATCGCAACATGACATTTTTTACATGTTCCACTAGATTTGGGAGTGTTCTTGTGCTTGTGCTCATTCATCCACAAGGGCGTTACTAAAATCAGATACTGATGTAGGTGAGAACAGAGGCTGGAACAGGTTTGGATCTGCTAGTTCAAGTGAAGGGAAAATTTTATTCTACTGCATCCAAAATGTCCTATACAATCATGTGCCTTAAATGCTGTGGTAACCACATGTGGCTGAAATGGTTAGGTGTCCCATTACACATGTCCATATTGTATACTACAAGGAACAAAAAAAATTAAAAGGGGAGAAAATGATCGACAGGGTCAATTGAATTTTTGTAAAAAAGATTTTTATATCCAGCATGCCCCATTACTTGAAGCGATCCTATCTTAGTTCTAACTCTATTTTTATCTGAAAAATTCCATAGCCAAACCAAACAAAATCACTATTATCATATTGTTATCAGTAATAAAATACTGATATTAGGAGGATGGGGATATTAACTATGGCTGGATAACAATAACGCTACACAAACAGGACAAAAATAATCCCGATTTTAACTTAAAAAAAAAAAAAGAAAGAAAATCACGCAGTGTAATATAAAATAATAAATCTACTATACGGATGTATTGCATATTTGAGCAACGCAATGCAAACTGCTAATGCATCTATTACAATAGCATTAATTTATAGTAGAAGAGTCCAGGTGCTTGAAATTAAAAATACAACAAAGGACACCCAGAACTGTTGAGCAACTAGAATCCTGTATCAAACACATATGGGCCAACATGATATTTAAAAATGCTTTTTTTGCATAAAATATTTTCATTAATTAGGCAGAATTTAGGGGGGTGTGTTTGACACTATTTGTGCACACACATACACACACCCACACACACATTCTCTTCCTCGCCGTCATATACAATTTAATTCATGAGGGAGTGCTGCGAACCTGCTGGCCTTGTCAGTCTCCCAGCAGAGGCAAATCAGCAGGGAGACCAAAACACAGCAGCTTTTTTGCTTTGAATTAGAAAAGCTTGAGTTATTCTGCTAAAGGAGGGATTTTTCTACAAGCCTCCTGATGCATGTGCTGACCAAAAAAAAAAAGAAAAAAAGGAACGTGTTAATTAAAACAGAGAGAAACCCATTCCCACTCCTCTGTCTGTTCGTCTTTTAATTAGTGCCAGAGACAGAGGCATCGAATCCGGCATCTGGTGCAAGTAAAAGAATCGCAGAACTGGCATATGTTGTTAGTTTTATGAAGCTTCCAAAACCATCGATGCCAACAACAGACAGGAAGTGATTACATAGCAGACAAGGATCAATGGTGCAGGAGCGCCGCGAAAGCTCAGGCTTCACACAGGCAACACCTCACAGCCAGGCGTCGCTTTTCACACTATGCTGCACTGAGATCCCGAGTTCTGCCAGAAGCTGCATTATTCATGCCTGTAACAGGGGTGTAAATAATTGACAGAGATGCTCCACTTTGTCAGCGTCAAGCCGGATCACGTGAGGCGCATAATTCCTGCATGACCCTCAAAAAGAAACCGGGTTTAACCAATTGTGTGTGTCAGCTGTTGCTCTTCGTGAAAGTAAACGCATCGTATGTGGGCTTACAACTGACATGGACAATCAATAAAATGCCATTTCAGATTTTACTCTAAAACGTGTCTTGTCTGTCTCTCTCCAAGTAAACTGCTAAGCATGAGACACGGTAAGTATATATTAATTAGAGGTCAACTGATACTGATACCGATAGCTATACATTTTTTTTTTAAATGGATACTCGATAAAAAACAAATGAACATAACACTCCATATAAAATAGTACTGAAGTATAATAATAATAAAAAAAGCTAAACAAAATAAATATAATTATAGTAATGAATAATTAATTACAGTCATTAATTAATAATTAATAAAGATGAATATATAATTAATCAATTATAAATACAAATATTTAATACACCGCTCTCCGTGCAGCGCGCCGACTCGTGTAAAAACAAACAGCACGTGGCGTTAGTGATTCGACCTCTAGAGGCGGCTCCCATAATGACAGCCGACGGAAGCCGGAAAAACTATCGGTACGGATTTTTGCCGATAGCCGATAGTTCCAGCAATTTACTATCTGTGCCAATTAATTGCCAAAACCAATTAATCGTTCAACCTCTAGTATTAATTATGTAAAACAATAAAAACCTGAATAAAGCTAAGGTGCCAATACTTTAAACATACACTAATGAGGCAAAAGTATTGGGACACCTGACTTGCAACTAACTATATGTGCTTTTTCCACAAATCGTTACCACCAAGTTGAAGGCAGAATGTCTCGAAGCAGTAACACTGAATTTCCCCATCCCTTAAAATAGGTGACCCAAACCTGTGTCCAGCATGATAATGCCCCTGTGCACAAAGCTAAGATATTCTTTACATGGTTTGGAGAGGAAGATCTTCTGCTATAGAGCTATATACCCTATTGAACACCTTTGGGATGAATTGGAACACTGACTGCACCCCAGGCCTCCTCACCTCACCTACATCAGTACCTGACTTTACTTACACCCTTGCAGCTGAATTTTCACGAATTTTCACAAGCACACTCCAGAATCTAGTGAAACATCTTCCCAGAAGAGTGGACATTATTACAAGGGCAAATAGAGGCTAATGTGGAATGAGATGTTTATAAAGCACATACAAACCATACGGTCAGGTGTCCACAAACATTTGTTCATATAGTCTACATACAAACAAAATATTGTTGTGTAGCACCCTAATATATGCATGTATTTTCCTTAAAATAATGAGAATTTATAATATCAAAGCCACGAAATTGCAAAAATAAATAAAAAACGAATAACAAATTAAAAAAAGGAAATTAAACTTTGCCAGTCATGAATGAAAATCTTGACGAAATGAAAAGACTAAACACAAATGCTAAAAGTGCATAATGGGAATCTAAACTCAACAATGGGTTCTTAGATACAATCTGGGAATTTTGCAAGATCATGGTTCATGGTTTACCAAATCCTACCAGGGAGAATCGTAGTATGAAGTAGACCATCTGCATTTTACATAATCATTACAGCCTTCTCAATAGCCCTAAACCCCTATACACCATGGATATGTTAGTTCTAAGAAATAACAGAAAGAGAACTCTTACAAAAAAGCATTGAAGCCAAAGAACCCACCAAGAACCAGAAGCTACTATAACACAACACCACCAAAAAGACTAATGAGTTTAATAGAAAAGTATACAAAATAAAACACATTTTCCTGCAATCGTGCTGAATTTAACTTTGGATATTAGCTCTAAATGGCAAAAAAGAACAACAAATCATAGTGTAATATAATATAATATATATATTACTGTAGTCATGTCACCCAGAATGTTCTTGCAACCCTCAGGTCTAAAGTGTACACATTATTTAGTCAAAAGGTAAATCCCCGTTTCTGCTGTTTCAGTTCCCACAGTTTCACTTAACAGCTACACCGCCATTAGTCATTTAGTAGCTTTCTCGGTTATCAGATCAACTCTCACGGCATCAAAGTGCTTGTGTTCAAGTAGCCCCTTATTTTGCTTAATAATGGCCTCAATGCTCAAGAATAGTGATGCTATTGTTGTTGATATCGTGCTATGCCAAGCTAGTAAATGAAAATTCATTATAGGTATGTATAGTATTAACTACCATCTGGGGTTCCACTGGAAGGGGGTTTAGAACCTACACACCTTTACCCCATGGATATGTTGGTTCTACGAAATAAAAGAAAGAGACCTCTTACATAATCTCTATGACAATAGAACCCCTCAACAAAGCACTGAAGCCAAGAAAAAACGACTGAGAACATCTTATTAAGGCTTCTGACAGATGCAAGCACTGGCGTCATCCCATCGCACAACACACACTCACTCGTGTTAAATAATTCAAAGCGAAGAGGCGGCAGGCTGCGGAGTCCAAGACGACGGAGGAAAAGTGGGTAGGAGCTTCTCCAGCGATCAATACAGCTACAAAACCGCCGATCCTGTTTCCTCAGACCTTCTGAAATGCATTGATAAATATCCAAATTGTGGGTTTTGGTCATCTAAGTTTTAAAGGTTTAAAGGATCTCTGGATGGGCGAGAACAACAGGTGACGCAAACACAGTGCTGAATTGAAATCCTCGTTTAACGAAATCCCAAAACAAGCGTTTTAAAATTGCACTGAATCGTGAGAACCTTGTCATGACAGACTCTGAGGCTGTGGTTCATTAATCTATTCAATCTTATGGCTTGAATACGTGTTTCGAAACAAAGAAAGTCTAAATAATCGTGTATCTCACACAGTCAGGTCTGATACATCTGACAGTCAGTGTATATGACCACAATATTTCGATTATTTTTTTCAATGCAGTACAGTCTAAGAATGACTAGGTACAGGTCATGCCTTCAAACCTGGATAACGTTTTTTAATGCGACAGGATTTAGCCTTCTGTGAAACTGGTGCAATTACCCCACCCCCCAATCCAACGTCCTTCAATCTGTAACCGGAAAATCAATCAAAAGGAAGGACAGAAAGTGACAGAAGTACTCCACTGCATGCTTAACATTATAAAGACCATGTTCATATTAATACAGATATTTCTCTCAGATTTGTCCTTCTGCCGTAACATTTTGAAATCTCTCTCCAAAGTGGATAAATTTGAAAACGCCGTTTACACTGCAAAAAAACGGAGGCTTTCTAAAACGAGGACACGTTTTTAGTCATTGCCGTGACGTTTCACAGAGTCGTAAAGTAAATAAACGGAAGGCAGAAAAACCGCAGGTCGAAGCGTCTTACGTTTTGCTCATGCGCAGTACGGCGTAAGCATTTTTCAGTGCACGTTTTAGTGTGGATAAGCAACTTTTTGGGAAACGAATTAAAACGTGGACGCGGAGCATTCTAAGACAAAAACAACGCTTTTAAAAGTATCTGGATTATTGTAGACGGAACCAAAGTACAAAAATCTAATACTAAAATAATCAATTTAATTTACATTACTGTTAAAAAAAAAAAAAAAAACAAGCCATTGTAAAGTGGCAACAATAAACAATACAAAAACTATTTTGGAAACTCTACAAAGAAGCAATAGCAATGTATACGTAGGTTTATATTGTGTATATGATATAAATGTAGATTTATATAGGTTATATGTTAATATACCTCTTTATATTTTATGTATGTGCGCTTATATCTGTATTTGCAAGAGTGAAAGAAAAGGTTTATAGGACTGTGGTGAAACCTGCGATGTTGTATGGATTAGAGACAGTGGCACTGAGTAAAAGACAGGAGGTGGAGCTGGAGGTAGCAGAGCTGAAGATGTTGAGATGTTCGTTGGGAGTGACGACGATGGACAGGATTAGAAATGAGTTTATTAGAGGGACAACACATGTAGGACGTTTTGGAGACAAGGTGAGGGAGGCGAGATTGAGATGGTTTGGACATGTGCAGAGGAGGGACATGAGTTATATTGGTAGGAGAATGCTGAGGATGGAGCCACCAGGAAGGAGGAAAAGAAGAAGACCAAGGAGGAGGTTTATGGATGTGGTGTGGGAAGACATTCATGTAGTTTGGTTGAAAGAGGCAGATGTAGAGGACAGAGGGGTATGGAGACGGATGATCCGCTGTGGCGCCTCCTAATAGGAAAAATTTAAAGAAGAACAAGAAGATATCTGTTCACATACCTTTACATATGTAACACTGTGGTCCTGTGATGCACGGTATTTGCTTTGAATGTTTCCAAAAATAGTGATATGACAATAAATATCACGTATATCAAGTTGAACTAAATAATCTTACACTTATACTGAAAACAATAAATAACGGGAATAAAAATGTAAAAAAAAATAAATAAATAGTAAAGGTGATACTTCAATACTGATTTTTGTTTTAAAGTGACGCTTCCGTGGACAGGAACATTTTATTTCACATAATTTTCAGCTTTTTCATTCCCATTCATTTCAGTCTTTTTCACATCCACACTGGAAAGATCTAACACAATAAAGGAAAGCAAGGACTAAACTAAAAACGAGGGAGCGTAATTTGAGAATCGAGTCACACCAGTCATTTTGGCATTAAAACACTGAACAATGCAGTCTATCGAGGCAGATGTCATCTCGATACTCCACTTTTTCACAGGAACATACAGAACAAAAATACCGAATGCAGCAGATCCGACTCTGTTGTGTTTTTGCTATCTGTCTGGCCTAGTTATTTTTAGTCCTGGGCTTGACTGGGAAGCGTTGAGATCTTTTCCACGCTCTGAACCACAAGTGAACCGCAATTTCTGCTTTGTGGCAGAAAACATTTGAAGAACGGGGAGTTGTTCGACTGGGGTCATGGTCCTTACAGACGGGAACGGTGCCAATAATTCAGGAGATAACACTTGCCCTTTCCGCTTCGCACAAAGTAAACCAAAACCCATGCAACAGCTACACGCCCTTACATAACGCACAAATCTCATAGGCTATTTTTCAAGTTTTGGAGTTTTGTTTTGGAGTTTCCAAAAATACAGAAATGCGATTGCGGTCTTACATGCTGCACCGGTTCACATGATGTAGTCTAAATACTAGCTTTCTATACAACCAATCAACACTCTCCGTGTTTCTTTTTCTAACCAACCAAGATATTAATTCACATGGAATAACAGTCTTTATTTTGCATGCTAGCAAACCTGACTAGATGTTTTAACCATAAGCCCAAATTTAGCTCATTTGGTATCAACCTTAACTCCAGCTAACACAAAAAAATATAATGTCAGATTGACTGCTAGCAAACCTGTTCTAATTGTGTCTGTGTTAGCTTGGGTTTAACTGGTTTGCTAGCAACCGTGACTTAGTTTAAAGAAGATATATGGGACAAGTAGTTTACATGATATACTAGCCTTATAGTCTAATGTCAGTCAGACTGTTAGCAAACCTGGCTAACCATTATCAACTCATAAAAAGCTGCTTTCATTTTAGCAAGTTTTGCTAGCTACCTTGATTTTTAGCTAGATTTTTAGCTATCCGGGATCTACACACTGCTTCACAATTGAGTAATGTGTTTTAGCTATTTATGCTAGCAGCCTATATTGTACTGTTTTAGCCTGATTAGCCTTTCAGCAATGACAAAATAATAATCAGAATAATAATAATAATATGGACACTATATAGCACAGTGTAATTGAAAGTGTGTTATGATAGTAACGTAGCACGTATATATTCAAATTTATGTCGTTCTAAAAGAAAAAAGAATAAAAGTAATGAAGAATAGTATGTCAGTAAATGTAAGGAAAATGTATGTAATTGAAAATGTATCTTAAGCTGTTTATGAATGGCTGGCTAGTTTTCTTGCTAACCTGGCTATGCTTAATGCGAGGTAATCTGCTAGCAAATCTACTAAGGCTAATAGTTGGAATTATATATCAGAAAGAGCCTAAGTGTATGTAGCATACTAGCTATTCTGGCTATTATATAATAGAATATATCAGGCAGTGTGCTATCTTTTAAACACATAATATTTCGAGTAATATTTGGACAAATATTAGCTACCATGTTTTATAACTTGGTTAGACTCAAATTAGGGGGCATTATTGTCAAACGTAGCTCAACTATGTGCCTAGTGCTAGTTTGACTTGACAGGGAAAAAAAGAAGAAAATGAATAAAAATTAGCCTCCAAGCAGATTTAGTCTGCTAGGTATGTGTGTACTATAAAAGACAGAATAGGCAAAAGTGAAGCCAGTCATCAGGGATCTGAAAGGTCAAGAACGGAGGTTTCAGACGCAACTACAGTGTTCCCGGTCGACCTAAAAACACGATCAACAAACTAATTGGATAAACCAGGTAGAGGATAAGTCAGGACACAAAGGTCTTTTCTCTTCCCTCGACAACCCACCGCACAATCATGCGTGCTGAGGCAGGCGAATCGCAACAGTGTCCCTCTGCAGCACGTCGAGCGAAACCTTTTAAAAGCAAAAACCAATTTACTGTTCGATTTTAATGGTCCTGGGATTTAAACTGTAACATTCCACTGCAGTGGTGGTGTTTTTTCGCCGTTTTCGCATTCAGCCAAGTGCCACTTCAAGACCGGCCCAATAAAGAACAAGTGCAGTTCCTCCTACTTGCACGGTTTTATTTCTTCATAAAGCAACCGGGGTTGCTGAGGAACAGCCAGACAAAGCGTTGAGCTGAGGAGTATTCAAACTATTTGGCAGCATATTTCAGTCCCGTGGGGTTCAAAGTCTGCTCGGAGAGAAAGCGCAGGATATAAATCACCAAACGCAGACAGAAGCACTTAATATGCAGAAAATCAATCGGACCTCTTAATACTGCATCTTGGAAAAGAAAAAGATATAAGTAGATGATATCCAACATTAGATGTGGTATTGAATTAAATTACAGGATTATGTGTTGTCTTATCTAACATCATTTCAGTGTTTTTTTTTTTGTAGTTGCCAGATTTCTCACAAAACGGGTCACATGTAGAGGGCGATAAACAACGTCTGGCACGCTGTTGTGCAAAAAAAAAAAAAAAAAGAAAAAACACATGCTAAAGTCATGCGTTAATCATCTGAGCTGGATCACATCACAAATGCTGAGCCAGGTGATGGTTTTTACACGATGGTTTTTATGGGTTTTTTTTGTTACAGATTAAAAATACATTATAGCTTTATAGGCTTGTACGCTTGCTGACTTGGTCACCGTGTTTTTAACACTTAAAGGCAATAAAATTTGAGCTTTATTACAGATTTATTGACTTGTAGTGACACATACAAATGAACAAAAAGTGCTGAATAAAATGTGTGAATTTGTTTTTCAACCAAATGTGTAAATAGAGTTCCTCATACACCTCGATTAAATTCTTTATTCTGATTGGTCCGATGGGGTTTACTCATTTCCTAAAGCAACTGTTAAAATTTTTTTTTATAATAACAATTCAATCCTAACAATGTAACAATGTTAAAAAAAAACAATGTCAAAGAACAAAGACAGGTACGGAACTGATGTTTGATAATAGGAACTTGTTTAAGAGATTAAGTGAGTATTAAACAATATGAAATGTAACTTTAAATGGATACAAATATAGCTGGGTGTCTTATACTATAAAAGTAACAAAAATAAAAAATTAAGAACAATAAAAAATTTTTTGCGCTTTCATAGTTGCAATAATGCCAGTAACTTGTTGCAGGGACGGTACTCATCAACAAATGTGACTTTACAAAAGCTTTGTCTCAATTCAGCTCTCTGAATTATACTTGGTTAGAATATTAGTTGGAATTAATTAATTAAGAATTAATTGGATTGGGTTCTCATATTGATTAATTAATCGATTAATGGACCACATCAAGAGCAACAAAAGTTTCTACTTTCAGTCCAGGCAGCTGTGGATCTTTAAATTTCGACAGCCAATGACAGTAAAGTGCTGTTAAGCCCCACCCCTAAAATAGGTACCTGGAACAGTGAACTCATAAACCATAATTTGTAAAAAAAAATAAAAAATGTGTTCATAAACAAATTTTGATATTCAATGTTCAATATTTATGCCGTTATCCAGATTGACTTACAATTATATCATATATAATACAACTAAGCAGTTGAGGGTTAAGGGCCTTGCTCAAGGGCCCGACAGTGGCAGCTTAATGGAGCTGGAATTTGAACTCACAACCTTCCGATCATTCTATAATTCCACAATTTGTACAGCACTGTGACACGATGCAGATGTCCTGAACTGAACTTAGCGTCATCTAATCTGTGCTTGTGGAACTGAAAAGCTACTTGGTGTGTTATTTCTGTCGAAAGTGTTTTGATTGAGGAATCCTGAGTTCAGTGTTTTGAATCTGGACTTCCTGTTTACAGAAGAACCTTGCCATCACCACCCTGAGCGCATGAAGCCACGGTGTGAGCACGTGAACAAAACACAACGCTATTTCAGGCTGCATCCTCAGGATACGACCTACAATGTCGACACCACAGGAAGTGGAGTCACAAGGTTGTTGTTTTTTTTCTCCGGACTTCCTCCTGACCGGCCGTGTACCGGAACTTCGTCAATGAATGTGATGTGTTGAGATGACCCTGTGAGGTTTCCGATCTCGAAATATCTATATAAGTATGTGGGATGATACTAAAATACATATTACCACATTAGTAATAAATAAACACCCACTAGTTGCATTTATTCATTTTTTTTCTAATCTCTGGCGTGGTTGCTTTTTATCAGAACTGCTTCTTCATTTATCAGAGCTGCATAACAAGCTGTACAGATATAATCGTTTTATCGTTACAGATAAGAGACAGCCACAGTGAACAAAACCTTGTAAAAAGAACAGCATTAAATGCATCATAATCCTGCAGCAGGAGTTCAGGGGTTCATATATTTGCTTATGGAAACTGCTAGAATTAATTAGAATGTATTTTCTATTGCTCCAGTACTTTATTACATTTTATTTTATTATTGTGTTTAACTGCACTTTCCTCAAAAACATAATCCTAAAAAATAAGCTGCTTCAGTGCTGAGACTGAAGGGAACAGATTTAGATGCAGTGTGGAAACTCTAATACCAGCGTGTATATACTTCTTTATTCATTTAATTCAACTTTTTCGCAGACTGCAAATAGGCTGTGGGTTTTCAGCAACTTTCTTAATTTGTGTCAATTTCATTTTAACTCCTTCTACAGACAGATAGGATGATAATAATAACAATAACAATAACAAGAAGAAGAAGAAAGAAAGAAAGAAAGAAAGAAAGAAGCAGTATATTGGCAAAAGAAAGAAAGAAAGAAAGAAAGAAAGAAAGAAAGAAAGAAAGAAA
>JAAIIK010000052.1:1963404-1974285 GCA_014706435.1 Silurus glanis | reverse complement strand
ATACATACACACACACACACACACACACACACACACACAACTAAACAATGGGCTACCAGTGTAATTATAATCCAGTAACAGCAATATGGCATCCCACCCAATGGTTTATTCCACAGCATTTTGCCAAGAAATCCATTTTGTAGATATTAAAAACAACAGACAAACATAAAAAAAAAAAAAGTTTTGTTATCGCCTACATTATGGCAAAATTGAGGGGGCATAGTTTATGACCTATTTTTAATCTCTGGGCCATTTCTTTACAGACTACACACAAATCAAAAAATATGAGGTTAGAGTATGAAAGAATGTCAAACAGGACTGGTGGAGTTGTAGCCGTGCTGGCCAAGACTGTGACACAACTAAACCTTTGTCTCGCCGAAACTACAAGAACATACTGAAGTGCAGAACTATACGTTCATAAAAAGCCAGAGGAAACATGAGCTCATCAGTGTGGCGTTCTGAATGGCTGCGTGCCATCATCAGTGATGGAGTGGAATCCAATACTAGGCTTGTGTGTCTGCGCTAAGACTGCCAACATCCAAAAACCTACATCGTGTGTGAAGCCAGCAATGGAAAGCCAAAAAAAGGGGGGTGGGAGTTGAAAATCTTTCACCATTATATTCATGTGAATAAAAATAGACATAGGTGATGCAGGTCCATGTTTTAGCTACTATGCAAATAAATAAGCAAAAAAAAAAAAAAAAAAAAAAGGCTTACTGGCCTTCACAAAAAAAGCAAGTTACTGTTATGTAGCAATGTTTCCACACAACTTTCTATTGAAGTCAAAAGAAAGCTAAAACACCAGTTACTGGGTGGATTTATTGCAAATTGGACAATATTTTCAGAATAACGCAAAACATTGAAGCAAAAAGCTGCCATATACTGTAACAATCCTGCTAGCAAACAAATGTGTTAAAAAAAACTTGTGCTAAGTGCTACTCAAATAATATAAGCTTTTACATGTGACGTGAGGACAGAAAATATTTCAGTACAAAAATATTGGCCTTGCTAACATTTTGTCGAGGACGGCAACAAAACACGATGTCCTGCATCAGAAATTCGAGCTTGTATTAAGTACTCAACTTGCTAAGTAGCTTACTGCTAATTACCAGAAGCTAGTCTAGTCAGGTTCTGGGCAACCTTAGCATGGAAATAAACTTTCTTTCAGCTTCTCCCGTTAGGGGTCGCCACAGCGGATCATCCGCATGTTTGATTTGGCACATGTTTTTACGCTGGATGCCCTTCCTAACGCAACCCTCCCCATTTATCCGGGCTTGGGACCGGCACTAAGAGTGCACTGGCTTGTGCAACCCTAATGGCTGGGGTTGGTTCCCTGACCGGGGATCGAACCCGGGCCGCAGCAGTGAGAGCGCCGCATCCTAACCACTAGACCACCAGGGAACCAACCTTAGCATGGAAATAACTAGATCAAACGTTTTAGAAATAAATGAATAAATAAATACATTTGTTCTCCATGTTTCCTCACACTTAGAGGTTAGCACTGTTGAGCTGTTGCATATTCATCCTAATGGTACAATGGCCGTGGTTTGTGGCGCCCGGCCTACATATCACCGTCTTTTTTCAAATAGGTTTGAGCTCAAGAAGGATTACCCGAATAAGCAGACGCCATGTTGGTCCGAGGCTAGTTCTACTTAAAATATTGGTGTTTTTGGATTCTCTTGGCAAACACTGGCCTCCTCTTTCGGGTAAAGGTCAGAACTACAAGGGCTACTATTAAGTTTCCACAAAGCATCATGGAGACCACTGAGATGCTTTTCTTTGGCCCCCTCCAACCACCCACCCCTCTTTTTTTTTTTTTTTTTAACCACAAAGAATGTCTCTGGCACATCTGCTCGATTTCGTAATGATGAATTCCAGGGTGATTTACATTTCACTAGCCCTGACATTTCAGGAAACAACAGTGGAAAAATGAAAGTGCTTCGCTGTGAAGCATTGTTCAGCAGGTAGCTGAACTGCAGCAGGAGGCATGAGTGCAAGAAAAGCACAATCTGCAATGTTCTGTACAAAACCACCAGATTAGAACGATGCTAAATTTAGCGTGCAAATTGTACAATGACAATAAAAATGAAAAAGCTCTTTGTTTCTGCAGAACATGGTCAAGAATTTGTGGCCACCTGACCATAAAATTTGAATTTGCTTTTTGAACACACAATTCCACATTTATTTGCCGTTATAATGACCTCTTCTTTCCTAAAAAGATGTTCCACTAGATTTTAGAGTGTGATTGTGAAAGTGTATGCTCATTTATTCACAAAAGAATAATAAATCCAGGTACTGATGTACTGACTTTGCTTTTTCTCTCAAGCTTTCTATATGGCTGCTCGCTTACACTCATGAGGTGGGGGGTGTAAGCTTTTGCAATAGTCAATGTAATAACAAACTGTTCATCCGCTTCAAAAGTTTACATCCCCTACCTTGTAATGTATTTTGCCTTCTTTGCAACCGATGAATGTTTGCCCCTGCGTTAACAGTTGTAAGTGTGAAACCATTACCTTGAATATCATACAGTGACTGCTAGAAAATACAGTATTAAGAATCAAGTTTATGTGTAAACGTCTGTAAAATCTATTATTATTACAAAAAAATACTATTATTGCTTGCTGTGGACTTTATATCCAAGTAAATGCAAATATATGAAATAGCTTACTAAAGAAATACAAACTAAATGCATTCATCCCTATTTTTATTTTAATTCTTGACATTTTGCAGATTCTGTATTCGTTATGTAAAAATAGGGCCTTAACTGTACATACATGATGAAAACAAGCTAACCAACTAGCATTCCAAGATCATTTACTGTACACTTTGCTTGAAATCTAGACTGCTAGTTTCTCTGTGAATTAATTATTGTTCATTAGACAGATCGTTTCAGAATAACAAAACATTCCAGCACAAAGCCAGAAAACTCTCCTGCTAGCAAACGGAGGCATGTGTGGTTACATGTTTCAAAAAATGAAGATGTAACGCGTACAAGTAAAAAGAATCCTTATTTTACAAACGTTTTACAACTTTGTTTTATATTTTTACAAACCATTACGTTTCTGAGAGAAAGTGAGGCCTGGTGTAGCCCAAACTCATTAGCTATGCTATTATTCTTTACACAAGCATGTAGCCTGAGGGATGTTTTACCTCAGAAATTAAGCAGAACTGCAGAGACCTTCAAGCATAAAACAAACAAAAAAGCCTGACATGCTAACGTGTGGATGAAGCGTCAATATACCGTGCAATTCTTTTTTCTTTTTTTTTTGTAGCCGATGACTAAGATTTGGCCTCCTCACTGATAACATCATGTATGAATCAAGATCACTATTTTCTTGTATTATTGAATTCTGGTTCCCAACAGACAAGCAGTCGGGTACAAAGGACAAAAAAAAAAAAACCCTCAACAGTAGAACTAGCTGACCATAGTCAAATCAGGTCTCTTTTCCAGTGCAGGATGCTCGAAAGAATAGTTTATTTTGCATACATTTTAATAGTCAAAGCAGTTGAAAGAAAAAACCCTTCCAAATAGGAGTTGAAGGCAACTCGTGAAGTTCAAATCCCAGCTCCACCAATCTGCCACTGTTCAGCGCTTGAGCAAGGCCTTCAACCTTAAACTGCTCCACTGTATAAATGAGATAATTGTATGCCAAACGCCATAAATGTAAATGAAAAGACATTGTTGAATGTTAGGAGGTTACAAGGAGGTTAATAATTAAAATTCATTCATTTCATGAGCAACAAAAAAACAAGCACAAAAGGATTATTTATTTTTAATCAAGGCTATCTAATACACGATGGGAGATTTATATACCGGTATATAAAAAAAAAAACCACGTTTGTTGCAGGATAAGATTCCCACCCACACAGCATTAGTGTAAATCTTTGCCATGGATGTCTGGAGTAATACATGATTGACGTACAGTACAGTATGTGTATGCATGTATACAGTAACACTAATTAGCACACTTGGTAAATAAATATAATCTAAGAAGGCTGTAAATAAAATACCCACAATAAACGCTTGATGAAAACCACGCTGCGTTAATTGCGTTGTTTAGTAATTAATTGTTTACAAAATTTGTGCCGTTAAAAATTAATTTGCATTAACGCACTAATTTTGACAGCCCTTAATAATTCAATATAAATAAGTAGTTTACCAATGCAAATATGTTAAAAAATGATGCATCGCGATACAAATGCCAACTTGTTTCCGATGCATCAAAAGTTTAATACATAATAGCTATAACAATGACAATGTAAGAACCATAACAGACACCATTATAACACATTTTTCTGATCAGAACCCAGCGACCGAGAGCCAGGACTGGGAAGCACACAGGAGATTTCAGCTACCTGGTAATAAATGTATGATTTGCCTGCCTCTGTGTACTGTTAAAAGTATATTGATATACTGGATTACATCACCTACCCAAGATTTAATTCAACACTTGGAGTTCAACAGCCTGAAGCAGATCTGAGAAGGAAATAACCCGACAACTTCTAACAGGAATTCCTGAAATCTCAACACTATCGAAATGCTTGGAAACATGAAAGCTGATGCAGAGCGTTTTACTGTAAAGTTTTTGTGCATGCTTAACAGAACGTAAATTGCCAGAGTACGAAATCACAAACGCCGGTAACACAATGCATTCCATTCATACTCTGGAGTAATAACAGTGCCGTAACTTGCGAACAAATTCAAACTATTTCCGTAACACGATTCAGATGTTCCTCAAGTGCATTCCAGTCCACCGCAGCTATTCACACACGGCCATGTTGTTTTAAAACCCCAGGAAAATATTGAGTGTGCAGTTGTAATCATAATAACCGGTAATAAAATCCCGAGCGCTCCACAGGTCACGAGAAGAAAACAATTAGGGAAGAAAAAGAAACAATTTCTGACATGAGGTCATGAAAAAAAGAAGGAGTCAGGTTTGAGTGGTCTCGGGAAGGTCCGATTTTTATGCCGTATATGAGTCATGTCTTTGTGAAAACTCCCTTCTTTTAGGGTGCATTCAACATTTAACACAAAAACAGCATGTGACTCCACTTACAAGGCGACATGAGAGGTCGAGGGCTACGGAATGACGAACAAAACAAAGGCCCCCGCGAGCGATAATGAAAATCACCAGCTTACTGGAAACGCTACAAATATCACGGCGCCTCCAGAAGCGGCGTGTTAGGATAAACGAAAGCCACCAGATGACAGCCTGGAGGTTTTTTTTTTGTTTTTTTTAAACCAATAGAAAAGCAGTTCTTTTTGTTTGCTGGGAGATGAACATTAGCACAATGGTCAGTTAGGAAAGCAGCAAAGCATGGTGACATGTAACGGTGTGTCAGCTGATAAAAAAAATGGATAACAATGAAGAAAATAGGATGAGGAAGCTTTTTTTTTTTTTTATTACACCCAGTTCAATTCCCTGCCACTTAGCCCTTTCCCAAACATTTCCTTTTCCTGCTTAGGAAATCCAACACACCATCCATCCTCATAGGCTCATAACAACAGTATCTATGCAATTCAAAGCTTCTGAACTCACAGCCCAAAAACATCGTCTCTACGATCTCGTCCAGGGTCAAAGCAGACCTTCAGTCTGTTTTAAAGCTTCGAAAAAACACCACAGACATCCCTCACAGCCTCCTGCCACCATTTCATAGAGTTTCTTCTGCACAGATTAGCATACTGAAAATGCTTAAATCCACACCAGTCATCACCAACATGTGGCGCATTAACACCAGATGGAAACACTACGGCGCTGCAGTAAAGAGGCCGAGAGCTCTATTAGTTCAACCTACGTTAGTCCTTACACTTCACACATTAGCAGCTAAGTGATTACATCATGCATAACGTGAGGGCCTTCAAGACACGGTGATGATCCAAATCCAGGCGCAGGCTTTAAGCTGAAATGGCGAGAGGGCTGAATGTTCACCAGGCCTAAGCACAGCAGTATGACTCCATCATTCAGTAAGAGCAGACACAGGATATCGCGCAATCACCCGAAAACGCAGCTGTGGTGACATTTTAGCGCTGCCATTGGTTCATTAGTAAGTACATGTTCCTACTATAGTGTGGTGAATGTGAGAGTAATGAGGGATCACTATTCTGCATCGAATACGGTCTTGCTTTGTAAAGGAACCCACAAGCTTTTATATTGCAGCAAGTTATTTCGTAAGGATCAACTGATTCAGAAAAAATCTGCTTTTGGTCGAAAATCGGTAGCCTGGGTGCTCAGACGTTTAAAAAGGCTAACATGTCAATGCAATCCAATGTTATAATCGAATAAATTCCCACTGACATTTGCAAAATGAAAGTATTTAAAACTTACGGCAATAAACAGTGTCGCGGTGCATCCCGATACCGTAACATGCTCCCGAATCCCACCATGAGTTACACCGCAAGTATCACTGATTACAGATTAGAGATTAATCAGACTTGTAAAAACTGTATTCGATAAGAAACTCACTCTGAAAATGTATATATTATTTCTAGGGCTGTAAATCGATTCAAATATTTAAGCGTGAAACCAAACTCAACATGGCGCATGAAGGCAAAATATTCTTGTAAATGTTTTAAAGAAATTATGGTATTATTAAACAGGACACCAAATGGAACTTTTGCTATGTTTCCACACGGACGGTTATAACTGCCGGATGTGTTCATCATGGAAGATTTCAGTGCTTGATTTGTGTCTTTAGTGAAACAAATGTTTAGTGATTTTTTTTATTTATTTATTTTATATCTGAGGAAAGAAAGGACGTTGTGAATAAATGTGTGTTGCATTGACGGTTTTTAATTTCACCTCTTTTATATGTACTCCTACTTATGTGTTATGACAATCATCAAGAATTTGGAGACATTAGCACTCATTTGTATTAATCACCCAAACTAAATTTTAATAACACATTTCCATATAAGGTTTAATATCCACAGTCTACTTCAATGGCTTTTGATCAGATCTACATTTAAGCACCTACCACTGAACAGAACACCTCAACAAAGATGGAACTGTCATGAATGGATATTCGGTGCCACCCAGATAAGGATGGGTTCCCTTTCGAGTCTGGTTCCTCTCAAGGTTTCTTCCTCATGCCATCTCAGGGAGTTTTTCCTTTGCCAGATTCAGAGCCATTATCAGGAACATGCTTATAGGCACTAAACTTATACATTCTTTATACAACTTTATTGCACTTAAATCACTTTATTATAAGCTGCTTTGAGACAAAATCTATTGTTTAAAATGTTATACAAATAAAAAGGAATTAAACTGAATTTAATTTAATGTTATCATGATACACAATCGTATCCTTCTATTATAAGTATCACAAAAAGGAGAATATTAAGGTTTGCTACAGTATGTCTCTTTCCCCAGTCCAACTGCCCTCAGGTTGGGTTTTGTTAAAGTTTGACGTTTTCATACAATGAATCTAATTAGAAGATTTTGGCATCACCAAGCCTGATACAAATTAGACCACCACATGCCAACAGACGTTTTTGGAATGTGTGCCAGAGGAAAGCTTTTTCAGCCATCTAATCACAAAAGTAGATGAGGTTCGCTAGATGTTTCTAGCACCATGTCTAGATCCTGGTTCTTTGGTCAAGAGCAAGCTTTCCAACATACAACAAATTGGAGAACGGTTCTAAAGAAAAGCACCAAACCTCTAAAGTGTTGGTTCATTCAAAGAACCTGTAAACCTTAAATAAAAGTACTGTACACCATATTTACCTCTGCCAGGCAGTTACGACTGCTCATGACTGGACAACGCGAAGTATGACAAAACATCTACACCAAAGTGCCTAAATAATCATGGACCATGGCCATCACAGTACTCTGACCTACGCAACCATTTAAAAGACCTATAAAGCGAGAGATTCCTGTAATAGATTCCAAGAGGGTCTGCAGAGAATCTATCCAGAGAAGCGCTCTTCTCATTGTACATCAAGAATTTCAAAGCTGATATGATCTACTCAATAAAAACCTACTCGACATACGCATTAAACCGCCAATCACAATCTCTTTGTACTGTCAGTATTGACGTTCCACAAGACTGATATGTATATCAAAGACTTTAAATAACATGCTTGTATCCAATAAATATCCATTTTATAAAGCCCAGGAGTGTACAGCTCCTGACAAAGCAAGCCCCTCCTTGCCACCTCCCCCATCCCCACCACTGTCCTTTAATTGATATTGATCAAGCCTGTCTATTGTTGTTCATCTCGGTAAGCCACCTAACCATGACGGTCAATGCAACTAGACACAATTACACAAACAAACAACTAAACAACTTATAAAATGACAAAAAAAAAAAAAAGATCTTGTTTGGTCTGGATGGGGAAAGGAGGCTGTTGAATGTCACATCGTATTTTCATGCAAAATATTCTGCGTAACGCTGTAGGAAAAAAGCATCTTTTTACACTATTACAAGGTTATCACTGGCTATCTGGGTAAATCGAGAACCTGAATGGGTTGTTAGACTGCACAGCGTGGCACGTCATTTCCCTCAAACGTAGCCACTGAGCCAGCCATCATGATTCCGTTATATATATACACACATATATAAATTACTATAATAGTGAATATCGATGTCACGTGTACAAGCTGCTACATCACTGGCAGACATTGGAGTACGCAGGATGTGAAACGTGGAGGAAATAAATGAGAAAATGTACAAATGCGAACATGTAGCAGGAGTGAATGAAACCTGTTTATATTGTATTGTGCGTTTCCTTTTGTGATTTCTCGTGCACCTGCATTGCGAATCGGATTGTGATTCCTATATAGGTGCATCGAAAGACAATACAAAATAGAATCCAAAACTCAAAAACACACACACGTTTATGTTTATATACACACACATAACATATAACACAATGTTTGTATCATTTGTTGGGTGTATCAGTGCTTTGATTTTTGTAATGCACCTGCACTATAAAACTGGTCCCTACAGTGTGTGTGCATGCGTGTGTGCGTGCGTGTGCGTGCGTGTGTGTGTGTGTGTGTGTGTGTGTGTGTGTGTGTGTGTGTGTGTACATAAATCCATCATATCTAAATACCTGGATACATATTGTTACATATTAACATAATTGTATTCATTTTGTATCGTGCATTTCCTTTTTTGCGCACTTTTATTACATCACACGTGTAATGAATATGTCTTCTAGTGTGTGCATGTGTATATGAACATGTGCACATGTATGTACTGTATTGTATGTAATGATGATGTGCTCCTGACCTGTTGCGTCCTCTCGGCCGGGTTCAGCATCACCGCCTGCCGAAAGCTGTTGTCCACGTACGACGCCATTGTCTCCGAAGTAAAAAGATAAAAAAAAAAAACGAGTGGAAAAAAAATTGTGAATTAAAGAATTTCCGGGAATCAGCGCGGTGTGTCCGTGCGTGTCAGCCCGTGTGGAGGCTCCTTCCCCGGGACACGGCCTGCTGCGCCCCCCCCGGGCCTCTCTCTGTGTCTCAGTCTCTCGATTCGACAAAAGAAGGAAGCAAAAAACCCCCTGCAAAAAAAAAAAAAAAAACCCACAGTGGCACACCTTTACCTGTCCAAATGAACGCGTGGGAAAAATCCCGGTGCGCTTATTCTTCTTTTTGCACAAAGCATTAAATGCATTTCCCTCCCGACTACACCGTGCCCACGATCCGCGGATCTCACGACGCCTCCAAGGGGAGAAGGAGAAAAGATCCACCCGTGGGTCGGGTTTCGGTTCTGTTCCGCGAAAGCGTCAAACAGCGCGCGTGCGTGTGTGTGTGCGCGCGCACGCTTAATTCAGTTGCTTACCAAAGTGACACACTGTTGTATGTGCGTGTGCGTGTGTGTGTGTTTCCCACTAACCATGGTGACCGGCTGCGTACCGTGAACGCGTACGATCGCACGGGAGCGCGCAGAATGGGCGAGACCCGGGAGGTGCACCATAAACAGGAGCGGAACAATGCTGAGCTGTGCTGCCATCCACCGAGCACTGCATACAACTACAGTCTCAACCCTGCTTCATCCAACCTCCTGCTGAAGATCTCTCAAAAATGCATTTTGGAGCCCTAACAAAATTTCCCATAATATGTAAACACCTGACCATCACACCCTCCAAAGCGTCACCGCACTGCAAATTGGAAGCGTGCGGTATATAATAAAACGTTCCTGCATTACGATGCGCCAAAACCTTAAACGTCCAGAACCCTGATCTCAACCCCACTGAACAGCTTGGAGAGAAACTGGATCACCAGCTGAACCCGCTGACCACCTTGTCTAACATCAGGATCTAATCTAACTAATGAGTTTGAGGCTGAAACATCACTGACTACAGACTCAACACTGATTTATCCAACCTCCTGCTGAAGATCTCACAAATGCATTTAGGAGCCATGAACAACATTTCCAAGAGTATCTGGGACACCGGACCTAAACACCTGTTCTGGTCTGACAATGTGCCAGTGTACAAATCAAGCTCCGTGAAGTCATGGTGTGTCAAGGTTTGACAGATAAAGAACTTCTGCCTCATGAACAGAGCCTTGACCTCAACCCAACTGATCACCTTGGAGAAGAACTGGACCACCAACTGAACCCCAGATCTCATGGTCTAACATCAGAGTCTAATCTAACTAATGTAATTAATGCTATTGAGGCTGAATGATCACTAATCCCAAACGCCACCCTCCAAAATCTAGTGGAAAGCCTTCCCAGAAGAGTAGGAGCTCTTTTAAGTCAGACATCTACAAACTTTTGGTTATATTGTGTTTTTTTTTTTTTTTTTTCCCAATGGATAGAAGAAGCATGCTAGAAAATAATAATAAAAACTACAGATTTGTGAGTGTGTGTGTGTGTGTGTGTGTGTGTGTGTGTGTGTGTGTGTGTGTGTGTGTGTGTGTGTGTGTG
>JAAIIK010000052.1:1939839-1952403 GCA_014706435.1 Silurus glanis | reverse complement strand
TTTTTTTTTTTTATGTAAAATTATAACATAACTGTTTTTAACAAAATGTTTGTCTAGCAGAAGATTTCAACATTTGAAATTTAAAAGAAGTTTTTTTTATTTTTATTTAATTGTTTGTTTATTTGTTTATAAATAATATAATGTTGCTATTCAATGCACAAATTGGGTCCATTACCCGCAAATTATCAAGACGGTTACATTTCAAAATGCCATTCACGATAAAATCAGCCAGAACTTCACCGCTCCGATCTGCCGATTCCATTTAGCGCAATAATTTGCTTGTGAAAATCCAATTAAGGCTGTTGGAATTTTCCTCTTTGTGCCCTAATTAAAACATTTACGTTGCTTCAAGGGATGAATGGGAGGTTAATTAGAAGCTACGGCAAGAGATGTGATAATGATCTGATTGGTGTTTACTGACTGTGTTCCTCACAGGCTCTGGAGCTGAATCAGACCCATGCTAAAGCTTTGTTCAGGAGAGCGCAGGCTTGGCAAGGCCTCAAGGAGTTCAACAAGGCCATGGTATGAAAGATAATTGCACACACCGCGAGCTCTCGATATGGCGTTCGTTTGAAAGAACACACACCGAAATCCGTGCTGCTCATTAAACCGTTCGGTGTATTTTTTTTTTTTCCTCACATCAGGTTATTTTCTCTTCACCAAGCGCATCACCACAAACCATCTACTTTTGTTTGACGATGACCAAAAGTATTTCTTTACTCTTCATTTAAAAATAAATAAATAAATACCATCTCATATAATCAAGATTAATGACGGGATGCTTTGAAATTTGAGAATTTCTTATATGGTGTTACATTTTTTCACATACAAATTCACAAGGCAGAAATACAGAGATTTGTTAAACCTTTAGGATGCAGAAGTTTGTGGCCAGAAAGGGGTGAGAAATGTCTGGCACTTGGTGCCCGAACACTTATTCCGTTTTAACAACCATGAGAGTGAAGGAGATAAAAAAAAATCCCAAATGGAGAATTTTCTCAAAACTCGATCCATGGCCGCTTGAATTTTAGTTTTTTAAGTAAAGATTTATAATATAAGACTACTACAAATTCTAAAAATGTTATTATGCCAGTAATAGAGCTTTTTTTGATACTTTGTGATGGCACTACAGTTTACATCGCCCGATTTAACACGTGTTCCGACTCTTCTGCATGACCTGTAGCGTTTTCTGGAGCATTGATCTTTTCCTCTCATCAAATTACAGATCGATCTGAAGAAAGCACAAGAGACTGCACCAGACGACAAAGGTAAGCTGCAGCAGACGAGTGTCTGGCAAACAGCTCGGTCTCATCCCCAGTGTTTCCCTCAGCATTCTGCTCATGTCAGGTTTAACAACAAGGGTCACCACAACAAGGGCTTTAATTTTCAGCCCCCTTTTACACTTCTCAACCTTTCGTTATTTATAAATGTGTGCTGGAAACGTATAAGGCTAGTGTAGATAGATTTTTGATTCAGCTCGCTCATAAATCAGCCACATAGTGTACAGCTTCATTTCGGTTGCCTGGATAATTTATTATACACCATTATTATTATGGATTTCCATTACAGCTGGGGTTTACTAGTAATGTAGTCATTTACTAGAAATATGAGGTGGTATCAATAAGTTTCAAGACTAGTTTTGTCAGATGGCAGCACAAGGCTGCACACGCAGTCACAGGGAGCACCAACCATCCATAAGACATCGTCCTGTTTACTCAAGATGTCCTTTCATTACTCGGATATAAAAAAAAAAGAGAAATACTCCACGGATAAATAATTTTTAATCCCTAAACATTATTTTAAAATCAAGCACCAAAATCCACTACGACGCACACATCCGGCAATTAAAACCATCCGTGTGGAAACATTGTTTCGTTTGGTGTCCTGATGATTTACAGAATCTAAAACATTTTAATTACTTTCAAACATTTATGCTCCTATGTTGAGTTTGGTTTCACTAATAATAAACACATTTGCATTAAGCATCCATATTTGTCCATGTTGATTAGAGTATTCAAAACCTGAAAAGTATTAATTTAACATTTCTATGTTCTAAATCACGAGTTAACTCGAGATAATCATACGCTTAAATATTTTGACAGCCTTAATAAATAAATATAAATATATAGATAGATATAGATATAGATAGATAGATATATATATATAGATGTGTGTTCAACGTTTGATTTCCTCACCAAAATATTCCATACTGATATTTTATGATATAAAAATTTGCATTGTTGAAATTAATATTGCAGTTACACCCTTTGAACACCAGAGGTCCCAGTCCGTGCAACCCATAGTCGAGGAGATCTGCTCTTGTGAAGTAACTGATAATCCAATACCTCATGATTACAGCAGTCAACAGGCATTTTATATATGTGTGTGTGTGTGTGTGTGTGTGTGTGTGTATACACACACACACATACACATACACACACACACACACAACAAAAGCTCTTCAGTATCCATTGTTACACCTCTACAGTGCCAGGAAAACGGACTGGCTGTGGAAAACCGACGTTTTAGCCGACTTTGGAGCTCTGTTTCTGCTTACGATTGAAATTTCTGACACTTTGTTTATTCATATTAAATGTTTGGGAGAATGTATACATTTATTTATTTTATAAAGATGTGGTAATCCTGTGGTACATTTTGAATATAAGAATTAGACATACATTAGAATATAAATTTATTCATAGCTGTTTTTCCTTTTTTTTTTTTTCTTTTCAATTTTATGCACAGTTTATGATTCAGAGAAAACTTTTTTTTTTTTTTTTGCTACATTACACAAGTTCGCTCTCATTCAGTCATGGGATGAAACGAGTCCTTTTTTTCCCCCCTTTCTTTCCCCAGCTATTGCAAACGAGATGCTGAAGGTCAAGCAGAAGGTGAAGGAAGAGACTGAGAGAGAAAAGAAGATCTACTCCAAAATGTTTGCGTAAACGAGTCGTGCCGTGTTTTACGTGCCGATCGACACGTCCTCACGTCCCTTTACTCAACATAATGGCACTAATGTAGAGAACATGGAGAAAAAGTACAGCCAGGAATCTCAGCTCTGAGAAAGAAATGCAGTTTGAAGGGAGAAGGAGCCTTTATATCTCGATAATATGCCGTGTGGGAACGTTGTGAACGTGAAGGCCTGACACGTGGCTGCGTATAGACTACTGTGTGAAATGTTTATTTAATCAGAAACCAGGCTGAAGACTGTTGTATTTATTTGTTTTGAGTTTGCTGTTGATCGGTTTGAAAAGAAACTCATCCACACAACCAACGTGGTGATGTTTTAAGAAATCAAAGAATAAAACTGCTGCTTGAGGGTTATTTTTTGGTAAAATTTATTAATTCTGCAAGTTTGACATTATATACAGTGCGAAGCTGAAGTCTGCGGAAGTATCGTGTGTAATAAATACCTCACGTCTGAGCTCCAGCTCACATTCGCACGTGTGCGTTTACAGACAAAACACTCCTTTTCATGTCACTCGGTCAAACGTTTACATTTTATATAAAAGCCTGACTGAAGTCTTTGTCAGCAGGCTTCTGAACCGTACAAGTTCAACATAATGCCACTTGAATAATAATAATTACACACAGTTCCTTTAATAATGGACATCTGATCTGTAGGCACACTGAAAATTGACGTGTCTAAATAAAACAAAAATGAAACGGAACGCGTGATCACATGCCGTTGTAAGCGGGTCCTCCGCTGCCCTCGGGAACGACCCAGTTGATGTTCTGACTGGGGTCTTTAATGTCGCACGTCTTACAGTGCACGCAGTTCTGAGCGTTGATCTGTAGCCTCATACCGTCACCCGACTCCAGCGGGACAAACTCGTACACACCTGGGAAATCAAATTGAGCTTTGAAACGGCAAAAAAAAAAAAAAAGAATACACCCTGCAACAGACACAAATGAACTCTGGCGACCTCTAGCGAGGGTAAGGCGTATTACAAGGCGGGTGACTCCTACATCCTGGAAGCGTGACAAAGTATCATACGAAAAATTCTAATATTTGTATATCTCTATAGTCAATGTAATGTTATCTGTAGTATCTTTCTGGAAAAAAATAACATACCTGCAGGACAAAACCTCTGTTCAGGACCATCGTAGATGGCGAGATTCTGAGCTACAGGAACGGCGTCGTTCTTCAGTGTGAGGTGAGGAGGCTGGTTGTGCTCGTGATTGGTCCCGCTTAACGCCACCGACGAGAGGAGATCAAAGCTGATTTTCCCATCAGGCTTTGGGTACTCGATGGGTGTGCAGTCTTTTGCTGGCTTCAACTGGGCGAAGTCCGAACCTGTAAAAAAATAAATAATGAATGAAAAAAAAAAAATACCAATATCCAAAACTTCAGTTTTCTCCACTTCGGTGTTCTAAACCTCACCGCAGTGTTTTAGCGTCCATGGCTCTTTCCCCCTCAGTATCCAGTAGAAGATCCCAGTGTACAGCATTCCTCCATACAGCCCGAAATAATTGTGGAACGACGGCCGAATGTTCCGCACAGAGTACAGCTCCTTCCAGACCCAGGAGTTCTTCAAATTTTCCTCATACTCAGGAGCATGGATACCTAAAGGTCACGCCAAAAAAAAAAAAAAAAAAAGTTAAATTCGATCTCTTCGGCTTCTCGTCGTGTAAATCTGAGGAAGAGCTCGTCACGTGCCTGCCGTCTCCGACTCCAGGTTCTCGTCTGTCAGTTTGTTAAAGATGGCCTCTGCTGCCAGCATGCCGCTCTTCATGGCCGTGTGCGTCCCCTTGATCTTGGGGACGTTCATGAAGCCTGGGCTGCAGCCGATCAGAGCGCCGCCAGGGAACGTTATCTTGGGTATAGACTGTAAAAAGAGAGAGAGAGAGAGAGGCGCGATACTTGTTAAGCGGTCGTTAAATACAGCCGAGTGATTCACGTACCGAGACTCAGTACCTGGAAACCTCCTTCATTTAGAGCTCTGGCGCCGTACGCGATCCTGTTTCCTCCCTCCAGGGTGGGAGCCACGGACGGGTGATGCTTCCAGCGCTGGAACTCTCGAAACGGATTTAGGTACGGGTTAGTGTAGTCCAAACCCACCTGCACAAGCACATACACACACAGTGATAGCAGTAACAACAGCCACGGGAAGTTACATAGCACCAGTTTCTAATACACAAGTAACATTTTTTTGTTTGCCTCTGCCAGGAGGTTAAAGCCTAACTATCCACTTAAATAAAGAGTTAATCTCACATGGACAAACAAGAATATGCCAGAAATCTATTGAGTGGCCCGGGATCCATGAAATATCTCCAGACTTATTATATACCATTACATTGTCCATCTCAGACCTCAATGAAATGAAGAAAGAAAAAAAAAATCAATTTCTCATTCATTCCTTTGACTTACCACTAAGCCCAGGGCCACCAGCGGCTCTCCTTCATTTAGGTGGTATAGAAAAGTGCCTCCGTATGTGTTTCTGTTCAGAGGCCAACCCACAGAGTGCTCCACCCGACCCGGGCGCCAATTCTTTTCATCAATAATCCACAGCTGGTGGGCGAAGGGGGGAGCGTGTTAGGGTGCTAACAGACTATAGAGTCTGATACTTTTGTTTTTTTTTGTTTTTACACTGCACATAATAAAATAAACCAAAACATATGATTGAAAAAGGCTTGTTAAAAGGTGTATATGATTTATATATATATATATATTGTGTGTATAGCCATCCTCTAGCGTTCCTCTGTTCAAATCACTCATTTATTAAATCAAATCTAATCTAATAAATGCTGCCCAATACATGTCGATTTGTTAAATCATTTCTTCATGTTAAAATTTTGAGAAATTCTGCTTCATAGTTTTCACTGAGGAACCAAATTCAAGAATTCTTCTAAAACAAGTTCAAAAAACAAGAACTCATTATGACAAAGATCTATAGCGAGAACTCGTTAGATTTAGAAGTAAATTCAACACGTGAACAAGGAAGACTGGAAACGCGAGTAAGTATCGCTGCATAAAAGGTACGAGTTCAGATGAAGACGTGTGACCGACGTGTCTCGTGTGGCGGCTCGGGTACCTCTTTAAGGCCGATGGCGTAGGTCTGTGGTTGGCAGTTCTCCCTCAGGTTGAACTGTCTGTAGAGTTGTTTGGAGAGGTGACCGTGACATCCTTCTCCAAACAGAGTGACCTTAGCGTGAAGCTCCATACCTCGTTCAAACACGTCCTGTAAAACATACACGTTTGCTCATGCGTTTATATTTGATATCTGCGATGTCATTTCAAGACCAGACCGAAGAAATCACTTGTCTAGAAAAGGGGTGACGAACCTTAGGAGAGCCGTCTTTGGCGATACCGACATCGTTGGTGGCGATTCCCTTCACGCTCCCGTCCTCATGAAACAGCACCTTTATGGGGGGAAAAATTAAATAAAAAATAAATAAATCAAAATCGTTAAGGCTCAGCTCAGAAACTTGTTGCATCTGGAAAGAATTCACATTGCGTCTCTCTTTTTTTCACATTTCCAAAACCATTCGAAAATGTAATTAAATAGTTGAAATGTACTAGACCCTGTTTGGGTGTAATACACGTGTAGAAGTGCGTGTTTATTTGACATGTAATTTTCTAAAAAATATTTTCTGTTCTACTTCTTTCAGCACTTTAACAAAAAGTCTTCATTCCTACTACCCTTCATTCTTTCACTCCCTTAATATGCAGCATTTTCTTCTTTTACGAAAAAATTCTTTACTCTGGACATAAAACGCAAAAAAAGATGCGCGATTTCGCCTACGCGCAAAACGTTAATTTTTATACCCCTGGCATTGTTGTGTACGTTTTCAGATTTTTTAATAATAATAATAAAAAATCGTGCTCAAAGTGCGAAGCGGAGACTAAACAAACTTTCGGTCCGCTGCTTAATACATCCGTGAGGGAATTTGGATTGTAACCACGTTCCGCACGTTAAAAGAATTTCACTCGGTACACGTGTGCGCCGAACCGAAAGTCCTGTACAGGAAAATTTTGGTACAAATGCGTGTATCGTTTTCGTACCTAATTCAGATAAAAACCATCAATAAAACCTGGCCGTGATTACGTAGCAGCTCAATTGGCAATGGCTTAGTCTATGTTTTTGGACTAATCAGGGAGAGAAAACCTCAAAAGAAAAAGAAAATATGGGTCACTATTTTCAGACCTCGGATGCAGCATAGCCTGGATACAGCTCGACCCCGAGTTCTTCAGCCTGCTCACCCAGCCATTGCACAAGGTGACCCAGTCGCACTATGTAGTTCCCGTGATTATTCATAGGAAGACCTGTGGGAAGGAAGGAGGAAGTGGGAAAAAAAAAATCTTAGCAATGTCCTCAAGCAATTTAAACAAGAACAGATCTATTTTCGGTATCTCTGAATGAGGAACAGGAATTAAAAGGTGTGTGTTCATTGTGCACGCTTGTGTTACACCGGCAGGAACGGGTTCTGAAAGACGTATTACTTTACCTGGAAGTATTGGAACAGGGATTCTGTATTTTTCTGTGAGAATAGCAAATCTGTCCTCTGTAACCAGTGTGTTGAGTGGCGCCTGAAAGGACCGCAAAAAACACACACAGTGATTTGTTTGCTGGAGAGAAACCAGGTTGCTGAGTTTAAAATGCATTTTAATCAAGGTGTCAACAAAGTCAACAACTGTGCCAGAATAACACCTTCCGTGAATCATCACCCGACACGTCTCCAAGGAACAGGAGAGAGTTATGCGAGACATGCAGCTTCATTTCTGTCACGAGGAAGTGAACTGTCAGAAAAACGAATATTTTTCTTTCTCCCAAGACAGGAAAAGCAACATGACAGAGGATTGAACTGTCTACAGAAAAACAGGAAGTCCTGTCACCCATGTATCAACCCCATTCAGATCACAGACTCATTAAGATTTTTATGTAACATTAATCTTTTTTGAAAAAAAAGAACCCACTGAATAAATTAGTACGTTAGTGAACCTGAGTATTAACACTAATTCCGAAATTCATGAATGATTCAGTGCTGGATCAATGGTTATTGGTCTGGATAAGTGATTGGATGATTGAGTGTTCGAGCCCCGGCACTGCCACCGCTGGGCCCTTGAGCAAGGCCCTTAACCGTTTCTTCTCCAGGGGTGTTGTATAATGTCTGACTCCAGATTCCTAACAAGCTGGAATATGCAAAGAAAGAAATTTACTGTGCCGTGTTGTACATGTGACGAGTAAAAGACGTCCCAAAATTATTTAATGACAGCATGGTGTGAAGCGGAGATACCTGTTAAACCCTGAAGTTAATTATTTTCCACAATAATTGTATTCTTTTTTTTTTTACTACACCAATTCTAGACAAACTGACAAACCAGAAACCTAAGTATCGGCACCGATAAACGATTGCTGGAACTACTGGCAAAAATCTATACCGATAGTTTTTCCGGGTTGCGTTATACAGTAGGAGGGCGCCCTCTAGAGGCGAATCAGATGCCACATGCTGTTTATGTTAATATTCACATTGTGATTTTTTTTTTGTTGTTACTTTTTATTTTTGTTTGAATGCATGCCTTTCATATTCCTCAATATTCATTCATACAAATCATATATGAATTTTTATTTCATTTAATACATTTTCATGATTCAGTACTGCTTTTTTCAGCACTATTTTACGTGGAGTGTTTGTTTTTCAATCCAGTACCCTTTTAAAAACTATCGGTTGATTAATCGGTTATCGGCAAGTACGATCCGACCTCGCTATCGAGATCGGTAAAATCCACTATCGGACGACCTCTAATCATTACACCTCCATGTACATGCTGTTACTGCAGAATCGATCCTTAATATAAACATGTAATTTACTTGAAGAAGACAGCACTAGGGCATAATGCTAGTTCATAATTAATACACATTATTGCACCTGATTCTAAATCCTTAGTGCTAGTGGTTATTAAATTCTTTATTCATTACCGTTCCCTTACTGTGGAACGGAGACGCTTCAGTGTATTATCACTCTTAACTGCAATTATGAGATTATTAGTGAGTGTGTTCACTCCCACTGTGGTCTTTATGTCCTATTAGTCACAGGTGGCTCATGTGTACTCGGAATGATAAGGTCTGAGTGTGTTTGTTTAAGTGTGTGAGAGAATATACCCCTCTCTCCTTCCAGTCTGGTAAGAGCTCAGTAAGAGCACTGGGTTCTAAACAGGCCCCGGAGAGTGTGTGAGCTCCGATCTGAGACGCCTTCTCCACCACACACACGCGCAGCTCCTTCTCGTGCTGATTGGCCAGCTGCTTCAGTCGGATGGCTGCGGACAGACCGGCAGGGCCGGCGCCCACAATCACGACATCTGCCTCGTCAGCGAAACGCTCCATCCCCACACCTGCAGGAGGAGTCGGGAAACGTCTCGATGTTAGTACGCGATTACGTGTTTATGGCAAAAAAGACCATAAGTAGGGTTTTAATGGGGAGGAAAATTTCCCGTAAATTTCGGGAGACTTTCCTTGGGAAATTTTTGACATATTCCAAGTTGGAAACCAGGAATTCATGGGAATTAATAAAAAAGAAAATTGTATAAACTGAATCATATACAAACATAAATATAAACATTTCTAAAAAAAAATATAAACATGTGGCCTCAGTAACAGTAAGTTTGCTGTGTGCATGTGATTGATGAATTTGCAGTGGCGTTAAATCTGTTTGTTTTAACCGAAAATTTCCGGTTTATTTCCATTAATTCCCGTTAATTCCCATACATTTGCATTAATTTGATCAGCAGTAAAGATGACTAATTTCATTAAGTAAATTTCACAATCATGTGTGTCATGTGTGTCTCTGCTGGTGAGGTAAGCAGCTAAAAACATCATGGAAATTCAAGAATGCTTTTCTTGCGTCACGACCAACCTTCCCATCGTGGATCCTTGTCCCGAGGATAGATGGTATAATGGGATGTAATTCGTGGCAGAGAAGCAGAAGAGCATCGCCGTGTGTAGACCTGCTGAGCCACCCGCTCTGTCTGAACGGCTTTCAGTGCACGTATACATCTCCGTACTGTACAAAAAACATGAGGATATCAGAAGAAAGAAGAAACATGGTGAGTAATCCGGTAAATATACATCAGATACATTCTGAATGACGCTATTGCATAAATCACTGCTCTCAAATCTGTCAACCTGTTAACATTAGTGCTGAAAGATAAATGAATTCCAGTGTTTGTAATGTTTTAATGATTTATAATCACACTCTTGGCGTCACCTAAATGAGGTTCCCTTTTGGTTCCGTTCAAGGTTTCTTCCTCATACTATGTAAGGGATCATCATCGGGGATGGATTTTAGGCTGCTTTGAGACAATGTCCACTGTGACACGACGTATCTGCTTGTCTTGATGAATCTCAAAATCTGGAAATTATATATCGATGATCGGATTAAAAGTGGGAGGTGCTAGATCCGTGGTTAAGACTCTGGGTTAGTGATGGAAAGATCAAGGGTTCAAGCACAGGTTTTGCCAAGCTGCCACTCTTGGGCACTTAAACAAGGCCCTTACCCCTCTGTGCCCCAGGGGTGCTTTATCATGGCTGACTATGTACTCCGACCCCAGCTTCCTAACATTTCACTGTGCTGTAAAGTACATGTGACAAATGAAAAGAAGACACACTCACACTGACCAGACATAACATTATGGCATTAGAACATTATGACCTGTGAAGTGAAGAACACTGATTATCTTCATCATGGCACCTGTTAGTGGGTGGATTTATTTATTAGGCAGCAGGTGAACATTTTGTCCTCAAAGTTGATGTTAGAAGCAGAAAAAATGGTCGTAAGGATTTGAGCGAGTTTGACAAATTGTGACGTCTAGACGTCTGGGTCGGAGCATCTCCAAAGCTGCTGCTCTTGTGGGATGTTCCTGGTCTGCAGTGATCAGTATCTATCAAAAGTGGTCCAAGGATGAAACAGTGGTGAACCGGCGACAGGATCATTGATGCACGAGGGGAGTGAAGGCTGGTCCGTGTGGTCCGATCCAACAGACGAGCTCCTGTAGCTCAAACCGCTGAAGAAGTTCATGCTGTTAATCAAGTCAAGAAGCTTTTATTGTCATTTCAACCTTATATAGCAGACACGGTACACACTCTACGGGTCACGCCTGTTTTGGCAGTAAAAAGGGGACCAACACAATAACATGCAGGTGGTCATAATGTTATGCTGATCGGTCACGGTTGATCAGATGGAAAATTTTTAATCAAAAATATCAAAAGTATTGGGACACCTGACTTAAGAGGTACACAAGTGTACAAGAATGGATTGTGAAATTTCCCCTTCACTTCAACTAGGAGGCCCAAAACCTGTTCGAGCATGACAGTGCCCCTGTACACAAAGCAAACTCCATGAAGATCAGGGTTGGAGTGGAAGATCTCCTGCTATAGAGCTACCTGACTTTACTAACACCCTTGTAGCTGAATAGATCTCACACAAATCTTCACAAAATCTCGTGGAACATCTTCCAAGAAGTGTGTGCGGAAAAAATATTTGTCTATATGTCTGTCCACAAACTTTTGTCCATAAAAGTGGAAAAAACACGACCTTCAGTCTTCAGTAATAAACCTTCTTGGACTGATTCTATAAAACTTGAGGGAATGAGAGAGAACATCTACTTTTATCAATAATATCTAACTGAAAGCTTGCAGTATTATTTAACAACCTTTCACATTATTAATAAATATACATACATACTTTATAACATGACGTTATAAGTCATATAAGTTTTTTTTTACTTCTCACATGAGTCCTGAGGGAAATTATATTTAAATGACCTTTGCCCCACTTCATGTAGCATCCCCTAAGCTATGCTAATAACCACACACAGGTTAGATGAACAACCTTCTCTTTTATGCTCTTTATATATATATCTAAAATCAATACAAAATGGCAGAAAAATAAACGACATTTAAAAAAACTAAAAACAAAATGCATGGCAATAAAAATCTGGCTCGTTTTTTAAGCCAGTCAACACATTCCCAGTGGCCGCAGCCCAAACCGCCTCGGTACTCTATAGTGCACTAGAAATAAAGTGTCTATAATTGCTACTGAACAACCATGTGAAGTGCACTTGAATAGTGAACAAGGCTGGATTTGGGATGCGCCCCGCACTCTAGGCTGGGAAGTTATGTGGGAAAGTCGCTGACATTACCTTGAAAGGAGCACCTGCTGGAAGGAAACATGGAGAAATCTGACGGTTTTACAGGCTGCTGTAAATCCGTTTAACCGACATAAAAACGCCTCCTGTAGTGTCCAAGAAATATGCACGAAGCTTTAGAAGGACAGCTTGGACAGTTATATCAGCCCTGGAAACGTATGTCTTCTTCTTGTTCGTTTGTAGGGACGTCATAGTGTGCTAAAGAGAAAACGCTCTCTGCTGCCACCTTTCGGACAGAGGATTCTAACGCCACGACGTCAGTACTAGTGTAGGGAAGATCGGATCATTCTAGTGACTCGGTTCTTTGAATCTTTTTCATCAAAATGAACGAATCTTTTTTGAGTCATTTGGTCCATTTCGTTGCTTTGATCAGAAATATATATATATATATATATATATATATATATATATATATATATATA
>JAAIIK010000052.1:1921409-1939829 GCA_014706435.1 Silurus glanis | reverse complement strand
ATATATATATATATATATATATATATATATATATATATATATATATATATATATATATATATACATATATATATATATATATTTATATATATTCATATAGTAAATAAATATAAATGTTACATTTTCATTAAGCAGATCCCCAACATGTCTACGTTCACTTTGACTGTAGTTCCAATAATGAAAAAATGACAAATGATGATAAACAGAATAACTAGCTCGTCTCTCATATCTTCTAATCCGTGTCTTTGGTTCTTTTGTCACGTGACTCCCATAATTATTGTAACAATAATATCAGAATTCAGACCAAAAAAAAAAAACCTGGTCTACTGCATTGTGGAGCGTTTACCGGAGTCACGTATTAAAAGAACGTACAAATCAAACCAGAGGACTCCTGAGATGAACTGCTCAATTTTGTTTCCTGTACATAACCTACGGAGATTTTGCGATGCTTCGCTCATGCGCAACTGGATTCCTCATGCTACACAGGTAAACATGGCCCTGTCCCAACAACAAAACAAAAATAATCACGATTTTTGTATAAAAACATTTAAAACAGACACACTGACTGTCCACTTTAATAGGAACACATGTATACCTATTCATTTACTATCATAGTTCACATCAAACATCAGAATAAAGAAAAAGTGTCTCTGTGACTTTGAGCATAGCGTGAATGATTCCAGATGTTTCACACAGTTGGTGATATAAAACATTGAGAAATCAGCAGCTCTGTGTGTATATACACCTTATTAATAAGAAAGGTCAGAGGAAAATGATCACATCAAGTTCCACTTCTTTCAGCCAAGAATAAGATTCTTAGGCTATTATAGGTACAGATGCACAGATAAGTAAAAATAATAAAAAAGCTTTTTTTTTTGCATTGTGCTGCTGCTAAACACTAACAGATTAGTTCAGGTGTTGCTAATAAATTGCACAGTAAGTGTTTTTTTTTTACTTTATTTCTACAAAATTTACTTACAGAACTCCATGTGACTTTATCGAAATCTTTTGTATGATGGACACTAATCAGGTCTGAATATGACGTCCGTATAAATCGTCTTAGACTCGACTTAGACTTAGAGTGTGATGTGCATGAGAGCATTTCAGACATCTGTATAATCCTCCCACATATAGCAAAGAGGATGACATGTCAGTACTGCTACGGTGGTAAAAACCAGAATTGAAACTAGCAAAAAAATTAAACACATCAGAAATAAATTGTTTAAAAAAAAAAAAAAAGTCATTTACATGATACATTTATTTTTGCATCCAGATAATCTGAGGTCACTCAAAACGAGTTCTCAACACAAAGTTTTTTTCAGGGAGCACACATCTCTGTGTCTAGTCATTGACAGTGCTAAAAGGAAATATATTACATTTTATGAACTATGAATTTCATCATAAAACACAATGAAAAGATCAGACTGAGTGGCACTAATGGTGTTTTAGCAATAATTATCCCATGACACTTATACAGGAGACAGATAGAAAAAAAAAAGGCCTTGCACCTTTAAAGTGTACTTATTCAACATTTAAAGCTTTTCCATGAGTGAACACTGCAAACTAAACCACGTCATTTGATTAAAATGCATTTTTTCATCTGTGTGTTACAGCTTCGATATTGAACAACTTTCCCACTTAATACTGGATTGGAAACAAACAGGGTTTAAAACTGTTTAAAGCTGAAATTGTTCACATTTGACACAAGTGCGGGGAAATAAAACTCAAATCATAAGTGAAAACCTAATAAATCAAGTGCATGGATCATTGCAGTAATGAAGGAAACTCATCATTCAATACATTAACGTTTGGCCAAATATTACACCAACACAACCTCAAAAAAAAAAATCTGAAAATCCTACAATACGGTATCAAACGACACAAAAGCCCTGCTATATTATAAATCAATAAAAGTTTGATTCCCGCTTGATGCAGAACAAGAGAGGAACATGAATAGTTCATAATGTTTGTGCAAATATAATGAGCAGCACTTTACTATCACATGGGATGCGTCAAATCAATCTACAGTGTACAAAAAGAGTTATTTCTATTATTATAGTATTATATTCAAAGTTCTCCTCCACAATTCCACAGGATTTTAAATACGCTTAAAAAACGATCGCGTATTCATCCATTCAGTATTCCATAGAGTTATTATACCTTGTATTTAACACTGAATAAAAGCGCTGAATTTGTACAACAAATTGGTCTGGTTAAATTTTTATAATAAACTGAGAAAATATAAGTGCAGCAAAGTTTAGACAGAAACATTTCAATATTAAGATAAATGATATAAGATTTGGCAGAGAAAAAAGGGGTGTATTATGGAGTATATTAGAAATGCATGTGCACCACTGGTGATCAAGAATCCAATAAAGAAAAACTTTGAAAAAGTCGAAATTTTGTCTTAGATTTCTAATGATTTTGCAACTAGTTTCAGGTCTTTTGTGTGGTTTGTGAGATGCACCTGGGCTACAAAACAAGCTGCTTATATTGTCTAGAGAACTGTATGTTTTTTACTCTAAACTGTCTGACGCTAAATAATTATTATTTTTTTAATCTAAGATTACGAGATCAAAGTCATAGCAATAAGAGAATAGTCGTAATATTTTGAAAAAATGTCAAAATTACGAGAATACAGTCAAAATATTTTAAGAAAAAAGGAATTTGCCCCTTTTGTGCAGTCTGTAATGGTAACCAGTAGTTAGTTGCTTGCTATTTGTGCGTAAACACCGACGCACTTAACGTCTCCGACGTCACCAGTACTTCAACCAGGGTCCCAAAGCATTGTGGCATATGGATTTATATAATAAAATAAGTCATTTTTACTTTATTTTCAGAATATTACGACTTTAATCTCATAAGCTTGACTGAAAATATTACGTCATTATTCTCGTTTTTTTTTTTTTTTTTTTTTTTGTGGCACTAAAATGCCATCTTACAACAGGCTATTATGGGGTTATTAAAATTCTGTAGCCTGTCAATTGAGACTGCCATCATGGCTTAATTTAGTTTGTTGTAATTAAAACTAACATGAGAAATAAAATTCTATGGCCACAAGCCTCTGCTGCATAAGTATTACTAGACTCCTACTTGTGGACCGTTTAGTGAAAATCACTATACGGCATTTCTAATGTACCTCATGTGAAAAAAGGGGCAAAAAGGAACCACCAAGTATCTGAACATTGACTCTGTTACTCAGCACTGACTGAAGCAGACATGATTTTGAACACAAAAGTGACTCATTAAATTAGTAACATTCAATACCTTTTTAATTAATCAACACTATTACTATAATCAGTTGAATCACTCACAAACCATCCACTAGCAGTAAAAAGCTGGAACTTGGTTCACATTAGAAGGCAAAATGTCACTGATTTGTTTCTTAAAGGCGTTTTCTTGTGTGGGTTCTTTCTGGAAAAATAAAGTTTTACTACATATTAGAGAAAACAATCAGGAAAAATGGGTTTAAAGGGATTTTTTTATTCCATCTGCTCTACATGTTACTTCCTTCAATTAGTTACTTCATGTTGCTTTAAATGGAAATCATTTCAAAATATTTCATATTAAACAATACTCCAGGATTGTCCTATATATATAATAAATCAGACCTTTTCAAGATTTTGTTTGATTAATTAAACCTCATTATCATAACATCATTAAGGTTAAGCCTTTTAGAATTAGGTTTCACTGTTGGAACAGGAACACATTCTTGTAAGACAGATTTTATAGTGAGGCATCTGGTGTTTGGGCTTTCTAATTATTTTAAGAACATAATTATGCAGTGCCTCATCTGAATAGCAAACAGAAAAGCAATTAGCTAGATCGTTTGTTCAAGTCAAGGTACACAAAACATTCTGCCTCGTGTCCCATCGACTTTAAATGGACGACATAGACTTGTGAATTTATTTCTAGATTCATTCAAGGCATTTTGATAGAAAAACAAAAAATACAATTCATTGAAAAAAATTATAATTTCTGTGAAATTAATTCACCTTGTTCAAGTTTTTTTCTCAATTTTCACCATTGGTCACAATTATCTCACAAGAGCATTAATCACAAATAAATTAGACCCAATAGACACCAAATATAGGAGGCGTAAACACGACAGAACTTGTTGCATGGATCTACAGTCTGGACTAGACATAATTCAGCCCCAGCCTCTACTTTGTATATGTACTTTTTTATTATATTAATTGGTGGTGCTGGTTTTTTTTTTTTTTTTTTTGGATGGGAAAAAAATTAGTTTGTAAGAAAAAAGAAGAAAGAAACAAAAAAAACCTTACTAACAGAATAATGCGAAGTTGTCACTATAGAAATGGATTTGCCTACAGTATGTTTATCACAGACTTAGCAATATTTAGCACAAAATTAGCAATTCGAACACGATTATTAAGCAACAGAATGAAACAGGACCTAGAACACGATGGCATTTAAAAACGTTCTTTTGATTTTCCCTGTAATCTCTGCTGGCTATGTTTGAAGTTCACAGGAGCCCAGTGTAAGCAGGTATTGCGTTCGGAAAAAAGTAGAACCTTGGAGACGTGTCCGACCCTTCGGACACATGGTACGTGACGCTGCATAAAACTAGAAGATGCTCAATTTCGTTTCGTGCTCCATTCACAGCTCCGAGTCAAACACTTCCATAGGAAATGAATAGGATACGAGGCCTGCTGTTGTGCCCCTCGGTAGTATGATGGTTCGATCATGGATGTATGTCTCAATAAGCACACAAACAAATGTGTCTGTCTAAGACTAAAGCTGAGCAGGACCTCTTTGTATTGTCTCAAGCCCCGTCCATAGAGACCATCTAGGAAGTCCTTGAAGTGCAGGACATTTCAGAAGGAGGTGGAAGGTATTCTGGACACACAACATTTTGGCTGTTTTCATGAAGATGCCACATTTCCTGCCAAGTAAAAGATGGATGATGGGCTGGGTGGCTGCTAAGCAATGGCCGCCGCTGCCGGTAGTTGGTCCAGACCTGCACCAGGGTCTCCTTGAAAGGCCGTGTGGTCAGGGTGTAGAGAATGGGATTTAGAGCGCTGTTTATGGGCAGGATGAAAATAACCACCCATGAGCTGATCGTTCCTGTATGAAGAAATAAAAAGAAAGCTTTATGGGCTTTAAAGGATTTGAATGAATGATGTCTACACTAACGTTGCCTCAATAGACCCTTTTAGTGCCGACGTCACATTTGCGTCACAGCGTCTAAAGACACAGTGTCGAAAGAGTTCTCATGCGTGCACACCTAATCAGAAATCGGAGAACAATTGATCTGATTTTTTTCATGGAACTTCTCAGCATATAAGTTACCCAACTGCAAGCTAACGACCAGAGACTAAACATAAACTGTTTTTGTCATCTTCCTCCTACATTTGCGATAAGAGCAATTGTAGAAAAGCAGAGGTAACAGTGAACAGGCCCATGGTATGTGTCAGGTGTGTGTTAGAGTATTTGCATTTGCTAACTTTTGCCATTGTTAGCAGCCAATCAAAAGGTAGTAATGCGGTGCCAATTCTGTGTTAGGGTATAAAGTTTTTTAAACGAAATTTGCTTTCCTGGACAGTTAGTTACTGTACATATTCAGATAAAATCGGATTTTGAACATTTATTCTTTAAAAAGAAACAAAACATATTAGCTAGCATTAGTGAAGCTTAATGTTTACTAACTGAAAAAGAGTCTATAATGATACTGGTAGTGGGATCAGGTGTAAATTTACTTGTACTCATGGAAATTTCGAACAAACCAATTAAAAGGGCCAAATAAATGTATTCTACAGTATCCCTGATTGACTCAGAGCAAGTTACTTATATTGATATCTGTATTGACAAGTAGTTAAAATCATGTTCTTTTTACTTGATGAAAAAAAGGTATTGATAAATCTCCAATCTCAATGTATTCATTGGCAGTCCGTTTAAAAGTGAGTTCCATTCCAATTCAATCCAATCTAGTCATCTCTGAGGGTCTAACCACCACCAAGTCACGCACTGGAATTAACTCATAATCTTCTAGTCATTAGAACTGATTAACTACAGCTACTTGCATTATAAATTTGACTTATTCAACATGTCATCATATTTATTATTCAGAACATGATTTCTTGAGAAAAATCGCACGAAAGCAAGCACTTGCAGCTGAGCTGTTTCTTTTAAAATAGTGCAGACTTTTTCGTCTCAAGGCCGTGAATCTACACTCAAAGACAAATAGATAAATCATGGAGGAAAGCACTTACCTGGGATTTCGACCTCCATAAGCGATAAGATCTTGAGGATGAATATCGGTATCCAGCACAGAGAGTCGGTGATGACGATGGAGAAGAAGCGTTTGGCCACGGTTAGCTCTTTCTTGATATGGTTGCTGTATTTGGTGGTTTGAGTCCCCGTTCTCTGTATGTTGTAGAACATGCTTCCGTAAGACAATACGATAATGAGGAATGCCACGAGGTTCAGGCCTATGGACAAGCAAATTGGAAAAGACCAATTAATTGAATACAGTATATTCTCTTCAGCTCATTGTTGTCAAAGTGTCATTACCATGTTGAGAAATAATTATCAATCACAATTGTCCAGCCATTACAGGTGAGAACTATAAAGTGCTGTCACATTTAAAAGAAATCTTACAAAAAGGGGCTTTAGTCTAGAGGTTGACCGATAGTGGATTTTACTGATATCGATAGCTAGGTTGGATCGTACTTGCCGATAACCGTTTCTTGGCAACAGCGTTATGGGTTAGTCAAAGAAACTTAGAAATGAGCATCAGAAAATAAAAAGGACATAATCCTCGGTCTCCACACACGCAGTAATACCGGGAGAATGCAGTGGCATGCTGTATTCCCAAAATACCGCTATGCTCCTAACAGAAGCGCAACATATTGCATTTAGTGTCTTTCGTTAAAGCCTGTGTAAAGTTCATTAGTTTCAGACACCTGCGGCTTATAGATAGATATTTATGTTAAAAATAAAAATCTTTGTCAAATTCAGTGGGTGCGGTTTATATAAGGGTGCGCTTTATAGTCCGGAAATTACGGTAGTACTGAATTTTATTACAAAAAAACTGAATTATGAAAATTTACTAAATGAAGTAAATATGAATATATTCATTAATAAATATAATTCTATAATGAATTATTTCTAAATCATAAATATAATATAGTCTTTTCCGTGCACCGTGCACTCTCTGTGCACTCTTTGTGCAGCACAGCGTCTCACATGTAACAACAAATAGCATGTGGCAACAGTGATTCACCTCTAGAGGCCACTCTCCTAATGAAAGCGACCCGGAAAAACTATCACTATGGGTTTTTGCCAATAGCCAATTGTTCCAGAAATCAACTATCTGTGCTGATTAATAGGTCGACCTCTACTTTAGTATATATATATATATATATATATATATTGAACCAACCAGCAAGAACTCACAGTGTTGCAAAAGCAGAGAAGAACTACAGCAGGAGCAAGAAAGTCCCTGAAAGTCTTACAGACACAATAATAAGTGATTTTAAGGATATCTCAAGTAGACAACACTGATCCACGTGAACGTTTTTCTCTGGTGAATTAAACCGAGATATAGTGCAGAGTAAAACAGATAAAGCGAGTGCAGACATGATGACAATCTCTATTGAGAGTGGGCTCCCCATGGCTCAATCTGACCTCTATCACGCCAAACAAATTGAGGTCTTATCAATACGAAATAACGTGTGGACACCTTCTTGACCTGGAGTAATCTGACACACAATTTTTTTCATGGTGTAAAAAGTTGAAATATTTGAAATTATTTCAAAACCTAGTGGTTTGATTAGGCAATGAACAGAATATACCCCTATAAAGCACTGACACTGGAGACTTCTTCCTCAGGAGAAAAGATCACCAGATCATCTATGATATGTTTCTTTGATCTATTTATTTATAGTGCCTGTCAAGAGGGCTGGCTAATGTGGTCCGATCCAACAATCTGTAGCTCAAATTGCTAAATAATTGTATACTTTTAATGTTAGTGTATGTTAATGTTAATGGAGTTAGCATGCTATCCAAACAGAAACAGAAACATGTGTAGTAGTGCATGACATAGCTATTAGATCCAAAACCTACTGATACTGCCTACGGTGATGTACTGATAAAAATTAATACTGTTAAAATTCCCAGTTTTTTGCATCTAAACAAAAGGAACATGCACGTGTCTCTTAAAAACCATAAAAAACGAGGTATCTCCAAGACTAGTTGCTTCCAAACGTTTAACAGGCATTTTATTTGTTTATTATCATTCTCAGGCTACATGAAGCCTCTGCAGAAAACGAGCAGGTTTCATATTAACCTCATACACTATATTGCCAAAAGTATGACGCCTGGACATGTTCCTCCTCATTTTGGAGTGTGCTTGTGGAGATTTGTATTCGTTCAGACGCATGCATGTTAGTAAAGTCAGGTATTAATGGAGGTGATGTGAAGAGGCCTGGGGTGCAGTCAGTGTTCCAGACTCACCCAAAAAGATGACGATGGAATAGATCTGAGCTCCTGCAGTCTCCGGTTGCTCGGAATGCAGAGGAAAACAAACCCCGTTAGTTCCGTAAAAGTTCCTGAATTCTCCTTTACACACCAGAGGCAAGAACGCGATGATGAAGCCCAGGATCCAGATGGCCACCAGGATGGTGACGGTGCGCCTGCGTCCGGGGGTCAGGTAGCGGAAAGGGTAGACAATGCAGATGTACTTCTCCAAGGTGAGGTAGGTAAGGAGCAGTACAGAGACCTCAGTGGACAACATGGCCAGAGAGCCTACCACCTGACAGGGCAAGCTGTCCATCCAGGCCTGTGCGTGCCGGTTATACTCGCCACGGAACTTCAAGTCGTATGCCCCGATCGCAAACAGGTAGACGCCCATCAAACCATCTGCACCTGCTCGGGAAAACAGACGGTTCGGTGATTTAGTATTTAATTTCCCCAGCAGTCTATTTTATAGTTACTATTTACACTGTTGCCATCGAAAGCACGTTTCTTTTTCATATTCTTTTTGAAATTTTAATGAGGACTGGATTGAAGTGAAAAAGAGAGAGAACTATATGGAAAGAGATTATTTATTAGCACTTATTTTTCTTTGAATTAAAAGAGAAAAGGATGCAAAATCTGACTAAAAAGAAAGAGAGGGCATGCAAGAAAGAACTGTAAGCAGAGAGTGTGACAGAAGAAGAGTGAGGGAGAATGATAAAGACACCAGGAATGCCTGGGAGAAAGAGAGATAGAAATGTGGGGTGTGTGAGAGAATGAAAAAGGGAGATAAAGTAAAGGTTAGACAGAGAGACTTTAAATACCCTTAAGTACCCTTTATTCTGTCAAAAAAAAAAAAGAATGCACTTAGAAATTCAGTAGTGATCTACCATTTTGTTTTCAAATGTACATAATACTTCATTCATCCCCCATAAACTCCAGCAGCTTCACCACCACAAGCCATTGTTTTCATACTCAACACTGTTGTCTCCTAAGTCCATTTGCATTTCAATCCAGTTTGATCTGCCTTTCAAAGCAGTACACTGAGGCGCACTGTCAGCCAAGCAGTAACGTTCTCCCAGTAAGACATTGTGTTCAAACCCCTTGATAAACGCATTAATGAGTTTTGTAAGTACATAACATCTCTTCAATTATGCTTGTTTTCCAAGCTGCCAATCACCAACCCGCCCCGCCTCCCCCCTCTTTATTTCCAAGTTGCCATTTTTTTCAGTCCCTGGGACATGTCCATCCAGGCTTGAATCGAACACGCTTGGGGGACTTTTCGCTTATTCAGACAAGCCCATGGCTGCGTGTCAACCTTCAACCATGTATGCAGAAAAAATCAATTACTGCCTTTGAAGCATGATGTAGACATCAAAGTAAGAACTGTTGGGAATCGCTTTACACTCCAGCAAACTGCCTGATCAAATCTGAACCCTCCTCATCCAGAAGCTCTCTCTCTCTCTCTCTCTCTCTTTCTCTGTCTCTCTCTTTCTCTTCCTCACTCTGGCATACAGATTTCCAGGCCGACGCTGAAACTTTGATATCCTAATATTTATAACATATCAGAACTGTAACCAAACAGCAGTTTTTCATTTCACAGCCAATCACGCTGAGCACCCGTGAAAGAAGAACAGAAACAGTTGAAAGGAGGACAAATAATAGAGAGGGTTTTTTTTTTTTTTTATCAAAATACATCCAATTTAAAATTATATAATTATAAAAATTGGTAAAATGGCTGATGATTCATTTCAGAAGCGAAAACTACAAGGCAAAGTGTCTCAGCAGAAGAAAGATACATTGATGTGCAAGCTGAAATGTAGGACATTTAAAGAAACCTTCAGCTTTTCAGGCGTGTTTTTGCACCAGAAATGAATATACCCGAGTACGTTTTTTTATTTACCTTGCCCTGAATTTTCATGTTGCAATCAGCTGCGCATCATCTACAAAACTTGCATTGTGAAGTCTTGTCATTTACTTTGGTTGTTTATTACCAAGAACTTTGCTTCATGTACATGTATAGCGTATTGTTTTATTTGTTATATATTTACATAAATTATTTGTCTGTCCTATACTACCATTGTTTATGATTCATGCCTGTTTGTTAAAACGTTTGCCTAAAAAAACCAGATCAGACTTTTTCCCTTGAAAGTATACAAACACACAGGCAAATGCAGAACCGCCAATCAGATTGCAGCCTTCAAGATTCTGAATATTGCTGCCAGAAAGGTGAACCCATGGGTGAAACATCAGAGGTTAAATCTATTTGAACAAGAACTTTAACTTCTTTTTGTAAATATCTTTTGAAAACGCTGACTAAACAGAATTGAAATACTTACAACAAAGGGAAATGATGCACATAGCATGGAGCTTGTTCTCTGAGCGGATGTACGAGCGCATGCAGATGACGAAGATGTTTCCGAAGCAGGTGGTGGCAGAGACGACCCAGACGAAGACACGCAGCACAATGTTGGCTAGCAGATCCTCAAGCGACGAGATGCCGTCTGTGTTGGGCTTGCAGCTGCGTACGTGAGGCGCGTAGCCACAATATTGGAACTTTTTAAAATAGCTGTGTTGACGGAGAGAGATATGAACGCAATTGAGAATGCATTGTGACGGAGGATTTTTTGTCTAACCAGTTACATGTTTAATTTCTATTGGGAATCTGTGGGGATCTGTGGATCTGTGTGTGGTTTAATATTGGAGAGGTTGCCAGATTTGTTTTTTGAAGTAAAACATTTTAGTAGCGTAGTAGTATTATCACTAGAACTTGTCTTTTGGCATAGAAATAAAATATATAGCTAGAAAATACCACAGGGAGAGGAAAAAACAGCTGATTCAGCATATTCATGACTTGACTCATTGCCCACACTGCCGAACATCAGTGTACAGCAGGTCTCCATGCTTACCTGTAAATGATTCATTTCACTATTCAAGAGCATATTAGTGTAGGTTAGGAATGTGCATCTCCATAACTGAGGCTGATGCGATTCACACCTCGATGCATAGCCTCCGATACGATCCATTAAAGATACATATGAAACAGCTACTGATGCGAAACGATTCACACCTATTCGGATTCAGTGCGAGCCGATTTCGATTCAAAGCCCTTTGACAAAACCCTTTTGTAGTGCAAAAAAAGCAGATGTTCTTTTCCTGTACTGTATCCAGGAAGATGCAGCTCTACCTCTGCCATGTTAATCTGTATTCTATGTGACTCTCAGTACACGCCTCAGTCTCCATAGTGACACAGTACATCATATTCACGTAGAGAGAACACGCTTGAGAAACAGTTTAGTGAGAAGATGTCATCTACTTATAATTATATATAAATGAATCGGTTTTTACTGATGCAAATGTGTTAAAAACTATACATCGCGATACAGATGCAGATCATTTTAAATAACACTTATAATTACCTCTGTGGGGTTGTAGGCTATGTGAAAGTTTAGGAAGCTCCACCCAGCAGGATTTTTGGTCACGCATACATTATAGTATAGTGTCCATAAATTACTGATAGGAGTCAATATTCCGGACTAGAACTCAAAACTTTTCAGTAACTTACGCTGACACGAAGGCTTAATGGATCTGAATGCATAATTTCAGTGATATTATTTAATAATAGCCCTTGCGGTTTGGATCTTTCTAAAGGGTTCAGATTCAAGGGTTCAGACTCAAGAATGAAATACATGAAAAAAATATTCTCCTTCCACTTTCATACGTATGCCTCATATTCACAAGCTTGTCTGTAACCCACGTTATTTTTCTATTCAGTGCTCTGCATGCTGTAGCCCTAATTGGTTAATGAGCTAAGCATTAAGAATAATAAGGGCTGCTGTTATTACAGTCATCATTTAAGTTTAACATTTATTCTAAAGATTGGCTTAAAGAAACACAGGCAAAAGCAGAGAATAATCTTTTTAAGCATAATAGTTGATGACAGTCTACGCCATTAAATTACTCCCATCCGGGCAGAAAGGTTTCATCGTTAGCTCAAAAAGCAGTTTGTGACTGATTAGCAGTGATGTTGTGCTTGAAGGCAGGACTGTCAGGTGCGTGGACAACATTTTTGTCAGCCTTTGAAGAGCCACGATGTAAGGCTGTTCATTTGAAAGCACATTAACGATACTGTTCATCAACTTTTGTAATTAAATCTGGAATCTAATGTATTTTCAGGAAAATAAAGGTCCAAGATTTTTTTTTTTATAATATCTGTTTTGTCAAGATATCAGAAATTCATAACATGGCCTAAATACTTGATGCTGATTGGCTGGGAACTTTAGGTTGTTCACAGAACGAAATGATTCAATGAGTCAAAAAAAGATTCGTCCATTTTGATGAACGAGATTCAAAGAACCAAGGGACTGAAATGACCTTCCCATCACTAATGCAAGCCCTAGTTTGTGTTCATGGGTGGAAATAGGGATGGCAGTCTCAAAGAGTAAAAAAAAAAAAAAAAGATGGATTATTCATTGGATTATTCATCCCCAGCTACTTAACCAATGTAATGTTCACAAAAGCACATTTAAGCCCAAGCAATACTTCAGTATAAAAAATCTTCAGGAAAGAACAGAGAGCAGGACAAAGAAATTTGCACTGTTTTTTGATCACTCTGTAACAGGACATCTCTCTGCTCTGACTTTTTCCTTTTTCATCGTATTAACTTCAAGAGCGAGAACAAACCCAGAGCTTGGTGAGGGAAAGAACTGAAGGAAAATCTTGCATCTTTGTAATGTTGTTGTGCTCTTTAAACAGGCCGTGGAGAAGGAGTACTCAGTTCACATGCTGTTCTCCGGAAGAGCTGGTTTAATGCTGGAATGAATCACCTTAGCAGGATAACAGCAATTCAAGGGCATTGAGTAACTCATGTTTATAAAAAAAAAACTTTAATCGGTGACATTTGAAGCAGAAAATAAACAACGACTTACATGTGTGTGAGGTTTTTGAGCGGTTCGAACATCCTCCTGTGAATGTTTGCTATCTCGATGCCCTCGATGCTCCTGAAAGGCAAATGGTTTTCTCTTAGCTATTAGCATACTTCATGTATTTGCTTGAAAACACGACAATCTGTTGCGGCCCTTTTAAAGAAACCTTCGATGCGTGAAATGAACACGGACGAACTAGTGCAGCCGGTGTGATAAAACGCTGCTCTGTTGCTAAAACTATGAGCTCTACCTTTTTTTTTTTTTTTTTTTTTTGCACCAGTTTTATCTGAGTTCATGGAAGCTGATAACAAGTGCACCAAGTGAAAGAGATACTTTGAATGCTCCTCTGAGCCCCATAGTGAGATGAAGATAGAAAAAAAATGGTGCTTTAGTTACTTCGGAACGCTTGTTGTTGTTAAAAAAAAAAAAGTGCTTTGGGCTTCTCAGGCTGCTATTTATGTAGTGACAAACAGCTAGCAATGTTGAAACATGTTACAGTACCTTTTTTTGCTCTATGTATGAATCTTTCACAGGAGCTATTTTGTGATTTATTGGGTGTTATTGAAACCCAAACACTTTTAGTTCTATCAGGATGCCACCTGATGGTGCAAAATGTATTTTTGTCCACTGTTACAAACTCATTGAGTTCATTCACTAAATGCTAAAATGTGCCATGCATGAGCAATCATGACAGAAAGGTGACCATATTTCTGGTTGAAAAGACTTTAAAGACGGATCAAGTTTAAGTACCATTTCAAGCATCTGACATTCAATAAACTGACAGGTTCATTTACTTTCACTACTAACCAGTGGCATTATTTCACACCCAGGCCTTCAGTGGTGTCCTACCTGGATCAATCCACATATTAATACCATCATTATAACACCACTGCTACAGGAAGCATCAATATCATAGAGAAATGCAGTATAGCAGAGTGTTGCATCACAAACAGTAATCTCATCCAGCGAGAATAAATGTCATTACATTAAAACAACACAATTCAAAAAGTCTCCTTTCACTGTAGCCACAGCTGCACTGCCTTCATACATCCTCTTTATAAGAGGCATCGATATTAACCTCATAAAATGACCTTGGGGTTTCCGTGCATTTTTCCGTAGCTTTACAGTTTTCCTAGGGAATTGAAATGAAGACAAACTGTGTGTTGTGTGCAAATACTATGGGAAAGAGATCTGGTGTAAATGGTTGTTAAAAAAGGTTTATAATTGTTTTGAATTGTTTTGGTTGATCTTTTCTCACGATGTCCAGCTTTTCTTAAAAAGTCCATCATGTAAAAGTCTGTGTAAGTGCGATCAATTTCCACTCTTCTGTCACCTATTGCGGAATGAAAAAAACAGCTATTAAATCCACACGAATATATTCGAGGTTTGCAGCACATGCGGGTTGCGATTCTCTCTAGCACGTGCTCTGAATATTCAATCAAAGGATGTGGAAATGTGTCGTGTTTAGATGCCTGCAAGACACCTGCCACCTCGGAGTGGCCAAGTTGCAGTCTGATTGGTTAAAGCGACAGCGTCAGTCAACATAGAGTTTATACTGAAAAATGCCTCCAATGCTCACAATGAAGGCCTTACAGCAATACTTGATGTGACAGATGAAATCTGATAGGATAGAAACTCCAATGTAGCAGCAGCAGACCCGAGAGCAACGCTATAAAAGGAAGAGTATAGACTTATGGGAGAAATTTTGTACATTTTAATGTATAATGGATACTGTATAATGATAGAGTTCAGGTGAAAAGAGAAGACCTTGCTGGCCCTAGTGGCTTGCTACTGCTACTAATAAAACAAATATGTTGAAAAAATGTATAGATCATGATATAAAATGTTAGTTTAGATCATGGCCTTAAGGGAAAATGCCCATGAGATCATATTTGAGAAAATCTCTTCAGAAAACTGTGATACGATCAGCAATGCACGTCTCTATGTCACTTTCCAGACACTTAAACTCCTTCACTTCCTGCTAACATCTTATAAATGTACTGACAGCACTTAATAGAACACAATCTGATCAATGCTTTGGAAAATTCTCCGTAAAATAGTTGCGGTTGTTCATCTGGGTCACCTATTGATTCGAAAATCTTGGCTGAAAGCTCTAATCAAGGAAAAAGGAAATCAATATGAAGAGTGCAGGCTATTATCAGCCATTATTGTACAAATTCTTAAAATGTGAGCAAGGGATTTTCTGTTTTTTGCTTCCCATATGCTGTATTCTGTTATTGGTCTGTTATCCTGCTGTGTTCACCTGTTCTAGGTTTCTCCTTAATAATTTTTATGCTTATTTTGAAGTTAATTCACTAATATTCGAAAATCAGGAGCAACCAACTTCTGATATAGTAAGAAAATAATGTTGTGATCACGAGAAAACAATAACGAAAAAATATTATTATGCATGGCCTCTTAGGACTTCTGTAACTTTGTGAAAATTGTTAAAAATGGTATATTAAAAAAAAAAAAAGAATTGCAGGTAATGAATAGTTTATCAAGTCTGACTTTCTGTATCTTGTATATCCCTGATCTAATTTTGTTTTTCATGCTTTATGTAAATGCTTTGGGTCTCTTTATTTTACCCTGTGTCTAATTATACATTATCTGCGAATGGATTATCCTCGAAACTCTGTCATCCTCTCGAATAACACTATATAGACAAAACCAATGCAATCAAGCTGTATGTCGATCTTTCCAAAATTGTTACCACAAAGTTAAAGGCACACAGTTGCATAGGATGCCTTTGGATGTGGTAGCATTAGGTTTTTCATTCATTCGAACCAGGAGCCCCAAACTTGTTTCACCAATACCCCAATGCACTAAGTGAGCTCCATTAAGGTATGGTTAACATGGGTTAGAGTGGAAGACCATGAGTGGCCTGCTGCATGCTCAAAAAGCAAATACCAATCTTAGGGTCAGGTGTCCACAAACCTTGGTCTATATAGTGTATATAGTATGTGTTAATAATTGCGGAATTGAGACAGTTTAGCAGCTTCAGCTATTCTTATTAATGTATTAATTTACATGGAATCCAGCGATACACATTTGCTTATAAAATTCCTATGCATGCTGCTTGAGGTCGATTCAGAGAATGCCAATTCTACACCTAATCAATTGCCACATATCAATAAAGACGACTTACAATGATTTTAACTTGTGCAGTTTGTCAAAATGGTCCACTTGCAGCTCCTGAATTGGATTGTACGAAATATTCCTGTGAAGCGAAAGAAAAAAGAAACTGCTTTAAAATGGCCAACATTCATCTCACAGCTGATGGTGGCTCGAGTTGATGGGAATTGTGCAATATTGTGACTGAGAGCGGTTCAGGCTGGCTGACGGTTCAGGTGCTTTATAATGATAAGAATGACAAAGAAGGAAAGTGAGAGACTCCAAGTAAAGGACTTACAGCTGCAGCAATTCTCCCAGATTGACAAACAGATCCGGTGAGATTTTCCCAATTCTGTTACTGGATAAGTCTCTGCAGGAGAAATGCAGGTAGAAATGACTTGACTTTGAATGCTTTGAGAAGCAATCTAATCAGATGAAGAGATATTGTCGGCACCCTTTATACAATGAACAAAATACCTAATTATTACATCTGGTTCGTGTTGGAATGGTATTATCATATTATCTTCCTTAAAAAAGGAGCAACTTTATACTTTTTAATATAGCTATTAGGGTGTAACGGTACATGCATTCAAAGCGAAATTTTTCGGTACAGAGCTTTCGGTTTGGTACACACGTTTACCGAATGCGAACGTTTATACGTGCGGAACATAGTTAAAATCTGAGTTCCCTTAGGAACGTATTAAGTGGTGGACTGCAAGGTTGTTTAGTCTCCACCTCGCTTTTTCAGTGCATTTTTATCATCACTATTATTATTATTAAATTAGAATTATTAAATTTTTGGTATAAAAAAAAAAGAAACCACAGTTAGCGGGTACAGTAGCTGTGGCTACTCACTTCGTACCGGAAAAAAAAATTGTGCATGAAAATGCTACAGAATCCATAGCATTAGCCACTAACCAGGAAGTGGCTAACGGCTAACGCTTGCACTATGGATACTTTTATGTTTTTTTAAATAGTGAACAGTTAAGTAGATCATATCTTTGGAAAATTAAATATTAAATGTTAAACACACACACACACACACACACACACACACACACACTCACACACACACACACAAACTCTTACATACACATCTGTATTTCCCAAATGGGTTTAACATATGTACCGTTGATGTTCGCAAATGCTAATAATAATAAACAAACGACAAGGATTTTTATGTTTTTCATTTCTCCCCCTGACAGTACCGTAATTTAACCGAACCGTGACATGAAAAAAACGAGGTACGGACCGAACCGAGCATTTTCTGTACTGTTACATCCCTAATATCTGTATATTTTGGCCTGCAAAACAGGAAATATCAAAATTCTTTTTCAAAATTCAATTTACGCTTTCTTCTCACAGCTTATATTTCTGTTTTTCATGGTATATAAAAGTAGATAAAAGCAAATGCACATATATTATCTCACTGCATTTTGGGGAAGATGATCAAGAAGGAAATACCATTTCAGAATTACATACCCAGTTATTTCATGATTAATGCTTTGAAGCTGTTTTATACTGTAGTTCCAGGGACTGGTATATTGAATTCTGCCAAATATCAAACAATTTCTATGCAAAACCTGGCTGCCTCTGCCAGGAGGTTAAAATGTGCTAAATGATATTCCAGTAATTATCCTAAATAAATACAGAAATAGTTGTAGGATCACTGGTTTCAAAAATTATGTCCAGATTTATAGCATACTGAGAGCAGAAATCAATTCACACCTATGAATGTAAGCAAATCCTCAACCTTATTTGAGATGAAATGACATTTAAGGCTCAGTGTTGTTTTTCTCCCCAGGGGAGGCTTCATTAAATCTCAATTGTAGGGTGCCAAAAATTTTGAAAACAGAGTGTGTGTGTGTGTGTGTGTGTGTGTGTGTGTGTGTGTGTGTGTGTG
>JAAIIK010000052.1:1867050-1904654 GCA_014706435.1 Silurus glanis | reverse complement strand
ATAAGATAAGATAAGATAAGATAAGATAAGATAAGATAAGATAAGATAAGATAAGATAAGATAAACCTTTATTCGTCCCACAGTGGGGAAATTTCTAATGGACGTTTCTGCGAATAATTGGTTTGTTCATATATTCTATTAGGTTAAATCGATTTTTTTTTGTTTCATACTGATTGCAATTGATGTCACCTGAACTATGACCTACATTATCTGAGCATTAGCATAAATTTGCATGTTTAATTTGCTAGCCTAAGACCTCAATGTCATGTTAGTAGAAGGGGGAAATGCAAGGCATGAAAACACAAACCTAATTTCCTGATTTAAGTACTGGCTCATATGGATGTAGACACTAAAGACTTTAAGAATTTGCAGATTCATACATCCACCAGACATAACTTTATGGCCACAGATCAGCTATAACCTGCCTAATATTTTTGGTTCCCCTTTTGCTGCAAAAACGTTTCTGACCCATCGAGCATTAACACCATGAAGTTCTCCAGCAATTTGAGATACAGAAGCTCGTCTGTTGGATCGGACCACACGGGCCAGCCTTCGCTCCCCACGTGCATCAACGCTCATGACCCTGTCGCGGGTTCACCACTGTTCCTTCCTTGGAGCACTTTTGATAGATACTGACTACTGCATACCGGGAACAGCCCACAAGAGCTGCAGTTTTTGAGATGCTCTGACCCAGACGTCTAGACGTCACAAATCAGCCCTTGTCAAACACGCTGAAATCCTTACGCTTTCCTGCTTCTAACACATCAAATTTGAGGAGAAAATGTTCACTTGCAGCCTAATATATCCCACCCACTAACAGGTGCCATGATGAAGAGATAATATTGAACAGACATTCACACAGACACATGCCCATGTGCCACTTTTTTCAAATGCAGAATCAAAAATGAATTCACAAACGTAAAAACATTCCAAAATTTTCAAGCACACATGCAGAATGAATTAGGTTTGTAATTGGTGAGTCGTTTTCTTTGTGAATTTGAATTTATTCATGCATTTGTACATCGCATTTGGTGAATATGAATTTGTTTCGTGTGCGGATTGCTGTTGGTGAATAAATAAAATGATGTGTTAAGAGTCACATTGGAGTCTTTTCACATAAACTGAGTTGATTAAGTAAAGAGTCTTTTGACAAAAATTATAATAGGAACATTATAGTCATAATAAATCATAGTACTTTGGATACTTAAGTACATTTGAAGGCTTTTTCCTGCTCTGGTGTGATTGTATAGATCTAAATGTCGATGTTTTTATTCAGTGCATGCATATGGAGCAATTTTGCCAAAACCGATGATGTTGAACTATAAATAACACAGTTTTCGTATATTACTTTTTGTCCTTTTGGTCAAACGCTTAATAGAAAAAAAGGTGTAAAGTAATAGAGGAAAGTAAAAAATGCAGCTGGGGAAGTGTTTGGAAGTGAAATTAAAAGACTGGATGTGCAACAGGGCAGTTGGAGGAAGTTAAAAACTCACCACAGTTATCCTCGTCCGCCTGGTTTCCACAGTCATCAACTCCGTTACAGTGCAGCAGCTGTGGCAGGCAGGAGCTCAGATTCCCACAGGGGAAATAACCAAGAGGACACGGATCATGCTCTTCTGACACATTAAACACCGTCAGAGCCACTGCAGAGTGAGAGAGAGGGGGGGGGGGGGGGTTACTTTCCTTTTTATTATTATTTTATTACTGTATATATGTTACTATACTGTTATTATTGTTATATTATCGTAAATAATTATTATAGTTTATTGTTATTTCTGTTGTTAAGTGTCAGTATGTTCCATGCTTTGGGAATATACATGTCCATATTTGTCATGCCAATAAAACAACCTTTGAATCTTGACATGCAGAAAGAAAGAAAGAAAGAAATGTAGAGACACAGAAAATAGGTAACGATTAAGCAAGCACACTAAAAACAATACAGACTGAAAGACAGGGCAAAGTGAATGAATAAAAATGTGATATACAGACACCGAAAAATGTCTGAAAATGGAAAATGACAAAAACTTAGATAATGATAGAGAGAGAGAGAGAGAGAGAGAGAGAGAGAGAGAGAGAGAGAGAGAAGTGTAAAGAAAGCAAAGAGAAAAAAAGGGAGAGCAATTTAAAAGAAGAGAAGGACGGTTGATGAAAAAGTCTAAAAGTTGAATGAAGAGTGGAGACGAGTTAAATAAAAAGACAAATAAACAGACAAATAACTATGGAGAGGGTGAAATAAATGAAAAGTATGAGAGGAAAAGTCTTTCTTTTTTACTTTGTTTTTCTCTCTGTTTTTGCTCTCTCTCTCTCTCTCTCTCTCTCTCTCTCTCTCTCTCTCTCTCTTTCTCTCTCTCGCTCTTTTTCTCAGCCCGTTTTCCTCAAATGGTGAGGCGAAAGCCAAAAAGAGAGAGTGAAAGAGTGAAGAAATGTATAAGAATGCTAAGGGAAAGGGTAAAAGTATAGATATAGAGATAGATTGAAAAGGAAGGAAGGAAGGAAGGAAGGAAAGACAAGACTCCAGATTTAAATGCTGTTTCTTGGACATTCTTCTTCTCTCGTTCCATTCTTTTAAGTTTAAGAAAGAAATGTGCTTTATGCTTGTCACATGTCATTTATAGCACAGTAAAATTCGTTCTTCATATACCCCAGTGATGACAGGAAGCTGGGGTCAGAGTGCCGAGTTAGCCATGTTAAGCTCCTTGCTCAGGGGCCTAAAGAATGTCAGCTTCGTAATACCAGGGCTTGAACTCCTGACCTTCCGATCAGTAACCAAAAGCCTTAACCACAGAGCTACCACTTCATTACCCCATTTTATTACTGCTCTAGTTTTAAAAGAGGATATTAAAACTCCTCCAATCCAGGGCAGATTTGTGCTTGAACCTAAACCTTTGGGAACAAGACAGTCCAAGACAGTGCACTGTGGAAAGTCTGATAGAAATGAACATGATGGCGACCAAGTTTTAATCTCTGGAACCGTTTAAAATGCCCCAGAGGATCCTATCCTATCCTATCCTATCCTATCCTATCCGCAGCGTTTCATTAGTTATGCAGTGTAGGTAGGTTTTGGTATTAAAATTCTATTCTTGCAGAACTGTGGAGGATTACAAGCGCCATCATATACATAATCTTGTCATCTTGAAGAATTGTCTCTCTATAGCAGAACCGTGAAAGCAGACGAAGGAGGCGATTTGTTTCTGCAATTGTTCCTATTTGTGAACGTGGGAGGACGATGAGTAATCACACAGCAGAAAAAGAGCGGCAAACATAAATGGGCGTAGTTTAAGGGTTTTGCGATGAAGTCGCAGAGGTGGCGTGACGATTGAAGTTTGATACAGCGTGTAAAACCTTTAAAACATAGGATTCAACCTGAAGCCTTTATCTTCTCTGCTAGCGAGGTACTCTGTGGTTGTAGTTCAAGTCTGGTGTATAAGTAGTGTTTTCTTCCAGTGAATGCTTTTAACTTTCTTCTCACGATCCTTTCAAACATGATGACATTTTGGGATCATCACACCTTTGGGATGAATTCTTCATGTACCCCTGACCTTCCAATCAGTAACCAATCACCTTACCCACTGAGCTACCACTAATCACTAATGCTAGGCTTCGTTCCTAATCTCTGGACAGGTAGCTAGCATAACAATAACTCTGAAGATATAAACATGCTGAATGCTAATAGCTAGCGGCCTGAAAACAAATGGTGTGATGAATACAAAGCATACACACACACACACACACACTACATAGAGAAAGATTTGTGGACACATGACCATAAGATTGGTGTGTGCTTTTTGAGCATTCCGTTCCACATTTAGTTTCCATTTTCCATTATAAATACCTCCACTCTTCTGGAAAGATGCGATTTTGACTTGTGCTTGTGGAGATTTGTGTGAGATTCATTCAGCCACAAGGGTATTAGTAAAGCCGGGTACTGGGGTAGTTGAGGAGTTTTGCGGTGCAGTCAGCATTCCAAAGTCAGAGCTTTATAGCAAGAAAGTCAAGATCTTCCTCTCCAAACCATGTAAAGCATATCTTCATGGAGCTCGCTTCGTGCACAAGGGCATCGCCATGCTGGTGTTATTGTAGCAGTGGCAGCTCTGTGGTGGTGAGATTTGAACCTGTGACCTTCCGATCCAAATGAATATGTCATAAATTGTGAAATATGCAATATTTCAAGTTTCTCCCATTAGTTATTTTATTTTGTTCTTTTTTGCATATTTAATTCAAACGTGAGGTCGTTAGCATAACGTGTGTTTCTAGGTCATCTATCAATCCAACTATAAATCTGGGCTGCCAAAATGTCAATACTATTCAAATATAAAACAAAAGTATTGGGACACTTGTTCTTTCCTGTCATATGTGGTTCTCCACCAGACCAGACCAGTTACCACAAAGCTGGAGGCACACAATTGTATATGATGTCTTTATTATCACCCTTGTAGCTGATGAACACAAATGTGCACAAGTACACTCCAAAATCTAGCGGAACATCTTCCCAGAAGAGTGGAGGGAATTATAAGAGCAAATTGGGACTAAATGTGAAATGTGATGCTCAAAAAAATCACATACTTATGATCAGGCGTCCGCAAACTTTTGCCAATATAGTATATATGCTATGTGTTTATATTTTAATTTGTATACTTACTTCAACAAACACTTAATATCATGCCAGGATTCCAGAATTCATTATAAGGAAGTGTTAGTAAGCGTGTGAGATAGTGAAATGGCTTCAAGTTAATTTGATGTGCACAGTTGTTGTTTTAGTAATTTGATTCCTGTGGGTTCCATCCTTCCAATCTCCAAATACCAAATAATACCAATTACCCTTTCCATCCAATGAATATATTAAAGACAGCATTTAAAAAAAACACGTGACTCAGGTCCAATTTTATAAAGATTAGATTTCTGTGTCCACACAGTCTTGAAAAAAAAAAATGACGTGATCTTTGTTACATTAAGGCAGAAAATTGGATTTGTGCCACTTCACCCTGGCCATGTGAATGTGAGATGACCCAAGACGGTCGTCTGCCAAATTGAAGACCTTTATATTCCCAGGGTTATGAAAGGTTCATTCTCAGTTCTGGAGCCACACTATTATTTTGCATGGCTTCTTTGGTTTGAAGCAATCTTCCACCCAGTGCTTTCCCAAATTTGTGCACTCTTTTCAGCATTAAGGATGTTGTCAAGGACATTCTCTTAATAATATTCTGCTCTCTGGGCCAAACATTAATAATAATCTCTCAGTGTCCTCATTAGATTAGGAAATGCCTGGTTTCCACGACAGCAAGCGTTCAAAAAACCTTAAAAAAATGGTGTTGGAGCATGTTTTTTTTTTGTTTCCTTCTATCATCAAGACTATTAACCTTAAGCAGAGGATATTGAAAAATGTATTAATCATGTGTAAATGTGTATTGCTCTGCTGATTGACTTTAAAGCTGTTTATGGATTACCTAGGACATGATTAGCAAGAGCTTGGAGTTAAGATGTTAGACAATATTCTGGCATTCTTCTCAGAAAAGCTTATATTTATGATGTAAACCAGTACTTGACATTCCACTATATTGGGGAAGTTCGACAGAAAAATTGAACGTGGTTGCACTTCTCTAGCACAGAAAGACAGATGTATTTCACCACACAAACATTCAATGATTCCTGCTGGTGCTGCGAGTTATATAACACCTGATAAATTCTTATGACATTTCTGCACTCTGCATATATCAAGGCCATACTCGATCAGCAGAAGCAGGATTTGTACTCAAGGTTCTCTGATTGTACAAGGATTTCCTGATGATGAGTCATTGCTGAGATTTCTATACAGAATCCAAATTGGATTTTGATGTTCATAAGCATTTTGTCAATAATTGGATATAAACCTATAAGTCAGTCAAAACCAATCAAGTGCAAGCTCCATCTCCACCAAGCCACCAATGAAACCTGATTAAAATTTGTTAGGGAATAAATTTATGTATTCTGTAATATAAACCATTTGTTGTCTCAGGTTTGTGAGAAGCAGTTGGGCTTAAACCTTTCTTATATTCATTAGGATTATTGTGATGAAGCAAAGAGAATGCTGATATCTCTCATCTCTGCTTCAAGGAAAATATTTCATGTGAGATGTGAGAAAAAAAATGTCCTGCCATGTGCATCACCATGTCAGTGATTTCATCATGGACAGCAAGTTAGAACAAAGAGCAAAGGTGAAATTCTGCATGAAACTGCGCAAATCTGCCATCGAGACGTGACATGGCATACGTTTGACATACGCCGATGCTGCAATGAGTCACTTGAGGCGTTTTGAGTGGAACACCTGCTTCAAGGAGTGGAAGAACATCACAGCTCAAAGGTTCCCATTTTAACACCGTTGCGGAGATCCAGCGCGAATAGCAGAAGGTACTTGAAAAGAAGTGTTTCAGGAAATATATACCAGAAGTAGCAGGAACGCTGGGAGCGCTGTAGTGCTGTGCAAGGGGACTATTTTAATAGTGTGTAAAAAAAAACTTTCTTTCGGCTTCTCCCGTTAGGGGTCGCCACAGCGGATCAGCCGCATGTTTGATTTGGCACATGTTTTTACGCTGGATCCCCTTCCTAACGCAACCCTCCCCATTTATCCGGACTTGGGACCGGCACTAAGAGTGCACTGGTTTGTGCAACCCTAATGGCTGGGGTTGGTTCCCTGACCGGGAATCGAACCCGGGCCGTAGTGTGTAAACGTAGCTAAATAAAATACTTTCTTGTTAACAGAGCTAGTCTCGACTTTTTGATACAATCTCGTATTTACACATATATACACACACACACACACACACATATATGTGATAAGATTACACTGATCTTTAATTAATTACATATAAAGAGAGAAAGAAGGATTGTGTATGTAGGGGAGTGAATTATGTGTGTCTTTGCCATGTCTCTACTAATAATTAAGCTGTTGGTGTTAATTACTTGTGCCATTTTTCATCACATTTCTCAATTAAACGTTATCATCTCTGGGCCACAGCTCATTTATCAAAATCATTATATTCGCCATAGAAATTAAATGACAAAAATCCTCCATTTAGCTCATTATTTATGCAAATGCAATCGTCGGTTGCTATGGTTACAGTTGTTTATAAGGCATTTTCTTAGAACACTGATTAAAATGAGCAGTGTACATGCACTATGAATGCACATCTTTCAGCCAATCAGAATCATGTATTTAGACAGACAGACCACTGTAAAAAAAAAAAAAGAATCGTCAATTTTGGAACGTATGATATTACAGTATTATAATATTGCAGTACAGACGCTCCCCACTTTACAAACGTTCACTTTACAAAGTTTTGTAAAGCGGATACAAACAAACCTGTCCTCGAAGTGAAATTTGTTCAAAATTGAAAAAATTAAAAATGGAGGAGAGCCGCTGTAGCTAGTCGTCGACCGTAACGAGTCTACATGATGCGCACATATTTTTATATTTATATTATTATATTATATTATATTATATTATATTATATTATATTATATTATATTATATTATATTATATTATATTATATTATATTATATCATTTTTTTATATAATTTTTTATTTTTATAATTTTTTTATTATTTATTACAAAATATTGTATACAGTATTTCGATTATTCCGCTTTGTTTACGTATATTTTATTGTTTTATTTGATAGTATTTATAGCGCTTACAACATTGGGAGATATGCGTAGTCAATAACAAACACAGTAACAACTTACAAACAAATTCCTGCTACATCCTAAACCTGACTGTTCTTGTTTTGGAGTACTCGTAGAATAAAGTCAAACATTTTCAATGGGAAAAACATGAGAACGTATTTATATAAAAATCTAAAGTGACAGGACAGATATATGTGTTGACCTAAATTCAGAAGCACAAGCTATCAGGAACAGTCATGAAGACGGAAATACCATTGTTTCAGCATAATGTTTATGCCAGTACCCAATAAAAATTTTCTGGCATTAAAAGTGTAATGTTTTGTGTCTGGGTACACCAATCAAAGTAATAAATGGTAACCTTATGTTATGGGATATACTGTTTTTACCTGTAATATGAAACATAAATATAATGCTTATAAAAATGTGTATATGGAGTAAAGATTTAAATCTACTCCGCAGGATCAAATTAAAAGCCACAAATCTGACCTGAATCCAAATCCAAATCCAAAATATTAAGCTTTAAATAGTCTCAGCAACAAATCTTCTTCTTCTTCTTTGGGTTTCTCTTATTAGGGGTCGCCACAGCGGATCATCCGTCTCCATACCCCCCTGTTCTGTACATCTGCATGTCTTCCCTCACCACATCCATAAACCATCCTCCTTGGTCTTCCTCTTTTCCTCCTTCCTGGTGGCTCCATCCTCAGCATTCTCCTACTGATATACCCCATGTCCCTCCTCTGCACATGTCCAAACCATCTCAATCTCTCCTTCCTCACCTTGTCTCCAAAACGACCTACATGCGCTGTCCCTCTAATAAACTCATTTCTAATCCTGTCCATCGTCGTCACTCCCAACGAAAACCTCAACATCTTCAGCTCTGCTACCTCCAGCTCCACCTCCTGTCTTTTACTCAATGCCACTGTCTCTAAACCATACAACATCTCAGGTCTCACCACAGTCCTGTAAACAGTCTCAGCAACAAATCATTAGTTATAAAATGAGCAAGAATGAAACAAACATTCTCGTGAGACTCTTTATCAATTCATTAATTTGTTTATTTTTGCTCTTTTGCTCCGGTGAGCTTACAGGGAAAAAGTTAGAAATTGAGCAAAAATTCACTTCTATCCTCCAAAAGTACCAGCATAATCATCGTTCAAATGCACCGACTCTTCATGTACTGTACACATCCTGTGTTAGGAAACAGGCTGGGAGAATCATAAAGGACCCCTCACACCCGGTATACACTCTGTTCCGTCTACCTCCCTCTGGCAAGCGACACCGAATGCTCAAAACAAGGACTCTAAAATAGCTTTTTCCTGGTAAACACAAACATTAAAAACACCCTCCCTTTACCCCGTCATACTCGTGTGCAATAACTAATTGGACAATCATTAATGCACTTCATTGCCACTTTCTTTACAGACCAATGTCACAGTTTTTTGATGCCAGGTCATGTAGTTGTGTAATGTGTAATCATGTTTTTATTAGTCTACGTCTTGTGAAGTAGAACACAACATGCAGTGCAGGCATATTTAATGTGCACTGTTGGTTTGCTCTAAACTGGAAACAATTCCTGTATATTTAGGCATAACTGTCCAATAAAGTTGTCAAATACCTTGTCTATTTGTTTCATCTTTTTAATTATTCTGACTAATCATTTTGTACTTAAAACCACTAAAACCTTTGCACTTTGCCATATTTTGCACAGATGTGCTTTTGCTTTTGTTTAACACCCCAGCTACAAAAAAAGAAGGTCCAGTTTACTACACCTTTTTACGTCAGTGTTTTGGCAGTGTGTCCTATCTGGATTTGTCAAGTGTAAATGTCATAATCTGTAATTCACCCTAATTAACAATTCAGCAGAGATTTTGCTGTAAAAATATTTCCCAATTTCTATTAGCAAACTGTTTTTTTTTTTTCCTTTCTTTTTTTTTTCTTTTCTGAAATAAATGAATAAATAACCCAAATTAAATATATCTTTCGAAGAAAAAAACATAAACTTTTATTTCCAAATGTGTAAAATCTCTTTGAAAATAAACAATAAAATCATTATCTAATATATTTTCTCTTTTCTTTTATTTTCTCCCATTTTCTATTTGTAGTCCTTTTAATCTAATGCAATATTTTCAGAAAAGCCGATCAGGTTTACGTTTCACTGCAAGTTGCATTCATTATATAACTCTGTTTGTGACAAATAAAAAATGCTGAATCTTAAATAAATTATACAAAACACATCTTCATATCTATATAAAAAAAAAAAAAAGATTCTAGTCTTCTGTGTTCCATTAACTGAATAAAAGACTTTTGGAAAGACTTGTGCATGATATGATATGGTTGAGGTTTGCTGGAGAATCTAAGCTGGTAAAGTTCATTAGTCGTTAGTATACAGTATTTGGCATGTACTAGAAGATTTCATTAATATTTGATCTCACCTGAGATGCTGCACAGGAGCACGCTGAACAGGAGGACGCAGATGTGCATGCTGGATGCTGTGAATGCGATGAAAAGTGGACAGGAGGGAAAAAAAATTCCGAGTGAAGAGAGCCGGAGAGAGTGGTGATGATCAGTCTGAGTGTTAGTCCATTAGGAGTGGAGATGAGAAGAACGGAGAGAAACGGAGGGGGGGGGGGGGGTCAATTCGTGTGCGGAACTGGTGCGGTAGAGAGGAGTGAAGGAGAGGAGAGGAGAGGAGAGGAGAGGAGAGGAGAGGACGCTTGGAAATGCGTGAATGGATAACAGTGGAGCACAGTGCTGAAGGCGCGCACCTACCACACACACACACACACACACACACACACACACACACACACACAGACAGAGAGAGAGGGGAGAGAGAGAGAGAGAGAGAGAGAGAGAGAGAGAGAGAGAGAGAGAGAGAGAAAGAAACTTAAATTGCACATGTTTTAGAGGAAGTTGTAGCTCAGCGATTAAGGCTCTGGGTTACTGATTAGAAGGTTGGTATCGCCAAGATGGGGCCCCTGAACAAGGCCCTAAACACTCTGTGCTCCACGGGTGCTGTATTATTTCTACACAAAAAAAAAGTCCAATTCTTCAGAGATGAAGCTTTAAAAGCAAACATCATTTGGCTCCAGGTGGAATTTTAGCTTCAAAAACATCATTTAGCATCTGGGAAAATAAAAAAAAAAAAATGAAGTGAAAAGTTTCGAGAAGGTAAGAACTTTGCTGACATGCTGACATCACTTGAAACTGTGATTTATTTGCCTGGAGGAAGCGGAAGGCTGCTGGAAAAGCCATAAAGAGAGAGAAAAAGAAAATAATACCTTTCGGTCATTCCTGTTTGCTTGAGCCTCAGGCCACAGGGAGCTATCCAAACGAATTGATAAAATGTTCTGTCAATCTAAAGTGCAGTAAGCCTCTTCATGTTGCCCTCTCAATTTTTATTTTTTTTTACAGCTTGGAAAAATGACCCATGAAATTAATATTTTTTCTGTTCGCCTAGTTCGATTACACGTCGTTAACTTGCTCTGGACTTTTCCATTCCGTATGCACCAAAATCCACAAACTGTTTATACGGACTGAGCTGCGGCTAATCTACACACGAACACACTGAGAAAGGACACGTTTAAGGTCACTGTTTCATTAAAGTGCTTGCAGGATGCCCAGAAATGGACTTTTGCTTGGTGGGTAGCACAATGTTGACGTGTTATTTATTTCGCTGAAATGATCGCTGTCATTAAATTAGCGGTAATGAGTGTTGGGTGGTTGGCGCTGGAGATAAGAAGCGCAAACTGAGATAACCTCAAAAAACACGAAATTCGTCCTCCATAACAGTAGATATAAAAACGTGTTATTATATTGAAATAATATTTAAAAATTGCACGCCATTTGATTTTACGTTTCAACCTTTTGATTATGACATCAACCGTGAAACAAAGAGATGTACGCCAGTGGTGATATGAACAAGGATGTATTTACCTACAGTTCCATTTAAGAGATAACTTAACTATCCAATTTGTAGCATAATAGAGTCATATAGTGTTTTTTTTTTTTTCATTCTGGCTCTGTACCAACATTCCTGAAGCCTCGAGTTATGTAGCATAGCGACTGTTTGTTCTTAGCGCTAAGAATCTTGTTTTTCTTTCAAAGTTTTTCTTCACTGCTTTATCACACATACTGTATTATGACCTCACCACATCCATAAACCTCCTCCTCTTTTCCTCCTTCCTGGTGGCTCCATCCTTAGCATTCTTCTACCGATTTACCCCATGTCCCTCCTCTGCACATGTCCAAACCATCTCAATTGGGCCTCTTTCACCTTGTCTCCAAAACGTCCTACATGCGCTGTCCCTCTAATGAACTCATTTCTAATCCTGTCCATCCTCGTCACTCACAACAAAAACCTCAACATCTTCAACTCTGCTACCTCCAGCTCCACCTCCTGTCTTTTACTCAATGCCACTGTCTCTAAACCATACAACATCTCAGGTCTCACCACAGTCCTATAAACTTTCCCTTTCACTCTCACAGATACTCTTCTATCACTAATCACTCCTGCTGTCACTCTTCTCCACCCACTCCACCCTGCCTGCACTCTTTTCTTCACTTCTCTAACACTTACTTTGCACTGTTGACCCCAGGTAACCTGTGAACTGTAGCTGTAATGAGTGTGTAATTGGAGACAGGTCAGACTGGTCAGTATGAGGGTGATTGTGAATGTGCAAGTGTGTGTTAGAATTTGGATTCAGGGCGGCCATGTTTAAAAGCTGCAGTGTCTGATGGGAAATGGAGTTTGCATCCACTTGTGACCCAACATGTAGGAGCGATAGATTTACTTTTACCACCAAAAACTAAATTTTTTTTCTGTAATAATAAGTAATATAAGTGTTTTCTTTGTTTTAGAACACTACAATTCGCCAATACAGTTAATCCCTGAGTTAAAATGGATTGACACGATTTTGTAAAATTGTACAAATATTTTAGGCAGGCAAACATAGCAGCGTAAATGTGGTATGATATGTTCGGATGCTGAAAGGATATACACATCTCCCACCTTACTCTTGCCAGCGTTCGACGGACTTCAGATGTCTCGGTGTTAGATCGTGTATTTCTGTGTTTTTGGTGTTTTAAAGCCCAATTTTATGATTAATCTCATCAGCTACAGGTGTGCTTCTTACTGCTCGTTTTGCCCAGCTCCACCTTCCACGCGCCTGCTGCCACATACATATATAATGTATACTGTAAAGTTTATACAGTACGGTACTGTAAATTGCTCTGTTTTGTTACATTTACAGCACGGTACTGTAAATTGCTGTTTTGTTAAATTATGTATTGTAATTGATGAAATTATTAACAAATTACTGTATACTACTCCATACTGATCACCATTCTTTAAGACTTCTAAGTTGGCTAGGTCATTGACACGATATTTTCAAGTTACGATGGGGTCATCAGAACACATGTTCATCATAAGTCGGAGACTACCTGTACATACCAGTTACAAAAAAGATATTAATAAAATCAACCCTTTCATTTAATCTAATGGAACATCCACACACAGCTATGAACAATGGTGCCACACTTGATTTTAAAACCGTTTTGTTCTTTATTCCACTCTTTTTTTTTTTAGGTTGAAATACTCATCCAAAAGTGACTTATGTGAAAGAACTTTCTCCCCGAGAAAAAAAGTTACATAGCAAGTTTCGATGTTACATGAAATTAGGCTGCTTAGCTGTCAGCCTTTCAGAAACTAAATAATTTTCGGTTCAATTCCCTTGCACTACTCAAACATGCACTCTGATAAATTAACTACTGAACCAGAATATGGGTTAGCACTGCGAAACTCTCGACGGAAATTGAAAGATTTATCACCGTGAACGTATGCTTTATGGACTGGATTAACATGACGTAAAATTGTGTATTAGTTATAGAGAGTCAGGTTAGATCTCGATCTCTCACCTGTGATAAGTTATATTACACAATTTAGGCTGTTAGAAAAACAGAATAAAGCAGCCTGACCCACTTTAGAGGAGAAAATAAAGAATGATTTGAAATGAATAGAGAAGACACAGGGCGCATCACAGTGAATCAGCAAAAAAAAAAGAAATTAGCAGGGCAAGTAACATTTTTGACAGAACAAACAGGTAATTGCTGTGTTTTCACCTACAGAATGTGCAGTTAAAAATTCTGTATTGTGGGTTGTAGTGAAAAAAAAATGCTAAAAAAAGAATAAATGTATAAAAACTACAGCATTGTTCTCACCAAGCCTGCCTAACAGTATGAAATACACACAGTATTTATAGAAACAGCATTTTATATTAAACTTCTCTTATTTTATTGATTTTCTGTGTCTCGGGTGACTACAGTTCTTGGACGTCTCATTTTCTTAGTTCAGACAGTGACAGAAAATAATGACCTTCTATAAAATCCTGAGGGCTTTAACTTTTTTTTAATCTTTTCTCACATCAATTCTGTGGCCACATGGGCAAATACAGGTAATTGGACCGACAATTTGTCACACGGAGGGATTTGATGACCTCACCGGAAGCTTCTTGACACTTAGTTGAGATCTCCTGAGAGGAGTAGAAGAACAGGAGAGGTTCATTAACATTCAAGAAATCCGGCACTAACACCGTGCTTTTCAATTGTTTTCTATATTGGAGGTACAGCATGAGAAACACAGGTTGAGATACTGCAAATGTGGAAATTAAAATCAATTTTATTGAAACAAGAAAAAGAAAGAAAGAAAGAAAGAAAGAAAAACAGCTTTTAAATGTTCAAAACTATATAAGCATTTTTTCTTCCTGGACATGATCCACTCATTACATTCAGTTCAGCTGTTTAGTCCGACTTTCATGTCGTTTTTAAGATTCTGGGATTTGCACTGTTAGAACCCATGATATTTTTTGTTTATATACTCTGTTTTGACATGTTTTGTGTGCAAGTTTGGCTCCTAATCCCAGTTCTCAGATTGCCCTGGTCTGCCTTGACTCCATTCAAGTGATTTTGTCTGCTTTTCATATTTCTCAATGTATACACTGATCACTGTATTTAAACTGCATTTGAACTCATGACCTTCAGATCCGAAGTCCAATCGCCAAAGTCCAATGCCTTACCGACTAAGCTACCACTGCCCCAATAGAGAAAACTATCACAAAAGAGAGGGAAAAAAGTAATGCATGTTCATGGAATGACTCTTTATAGCTGCTATAATGCAAGGGTTAACAGGAACAGCAGGAAAAATTATCCATAGATGTTTCAAACATATGACTTGTGAAAGAAAATATAGTGAAAATTATAGAATCGTTTAGAAAAATCAACTTTTTATTAAAAGTCCTATGTTTTAACCACTGAGCTACCACTGCTTCTCCTTCATTTAATCCAGGTAAATATCAGCTGCAGTTGTGCTCTTCTTCTTCTATATTTCCTTTGTTTGTTTGAAGTATGGATAAAGTAAAATAGCCAATTTCTTGAAAAGAGGCTCACTGCTGATGAGGCTCACAGACTTCTGCTCACGTGGTTTTATAGCAAGAAAAATTGTCACATGGCACCAATTTCTTGATTTAAAAAAATAAATAAATAAATAAACTTGTGATAATCTTTGCACAAAGGGGAAGCACACGCACATGCCCACTCATTACTAACGTGCCTTGTTGTTGTTGGCGTTGTTTTTTCCGAAAGCAGTCCGCTGATAAATTAGAAAGTAAATAAATTCTGAATATCCAAATGCATCCTAAACTGAATACAAATACCTCATTTTTCAGTTTACTGCTGTTATCTGTATTCTGTTACAGCCGAGTCCTGACAGTAAACAGCCTTTGTTTGTTTGTGTCAAGTCATGCGTGTTATATGCTGTCTTTCTACACAAAGATTATTTTTATTTATTTATTATTTAAACCTTTTTTTATGGATCTCTTTCAGAGGGTTAATCAATAACAATATTAGTCACTTTCTAACTCATTGATTGACTGACTGAATGACTGACATAGTTGTACATGCATTGAGAAACTCACAAGCCAATAGAGAGAAGGTAAACAACTGTAGATCATTGCATGGGTAAGCAATAGACTGAAATATTCAGAGAAAACCAAACGCGTACATGAGAAAGAAAATAAGTGCTTCAACCCGAAATAGCAGTTTTAGGGTCAATTTAAAGGACTTTCTTGTCAAAACCTCTTCCACAAGTTCCTTCTTTGAAGTCCACAACTCTACTCTTGGCACTTTTATTACTATCCCACAGGAATCTGGGTTCTTCATGAAGAGGAAACAGGATGAATACAAGAAAGCCAGGTATACTCTAGAACAGAGGGGGTCCAGGCTTCTTTTCTGTCAAGGTCTAAACATCTTGAGTTTGTTCTAGGCATATATATTTCAGACATCATTATTTTAGGGGTTATATGACCTCAAAGTTGAGGAACAATTCATTAAATTAATGAAAGAGGAAAACAATACACAGGCAAGAAAGAAAAATAAAATGAGGTGGATCAGAAAGCATTGAGAATAGCTCTGTTTACAAGAAAGCACTTCTTTTCGAAGCGTGTCAAGCACCTTCTGCTTTTCCTGCTGGATCTTCGCAATGGTGTCAACTTTTGAGTTGGATCTTCATCTTCGTGAAGAAGGTAAAGTTGCAGGAGCCAAATCTGGGGACTAGGGAGGGTGCAGAAGTGAGATCATGTTGTTTTTCATCAAGGAACTCACATTGAGAGGAGACAAGAAGTGCAGTGGCTGATAGAAAATTGAGTTCAGTGAATTTTACTGCATAACTCTGACACTATATTTGTAATCTATCAGTAACATCTGCAAGTATTTCTTGCACACTAAAACGACACTGAGGCAAACAAGATTTGGAAACACTTTGAGGAAAAATTTTATCTCACATTTATGCATTCCAACAAAATCCTAACCCTAATTAAAATAGCGCTTGTATCTTTTAGAAGGAGGAAGTGCTTGATTCGAAAAGAAAGTAAACAGGTTGAAAAACCCCTCAGCTGCATGGAATTATAATAAAGAGTAAAGCTGGAGTCCTTTTTTGGGAGGGGTATTATTTTTTCCTACTTAAGCCCCTCGAGCTAGGGAATAGGCTTCCTATTAGTGCTCGGAACTCCAGGTCCAGTTTCAATTACGATCAAGAGATGAAGAGGTTTTTGTCAGATATTTTGTTCCTTTTAGGTAACGATTCGAATCTGGTTGGATGATGGATAAGGAGAGTTGGAGAAAATGGTGCAATCCTTTTTTCACCTGCAAATGTTGTGTTTTGACTTTCCGTTTTCGTAAATGTATGCTGTTGTAGCTAGAACAACATAACATCTCTCTCTCTCTCTCTCTCTCTCTCTCTCTCTCTCTCTCTCTCTCTCTCTCTCTCTCTCTCTTTCAGCCTCAGGGCTGGCCTGATTTAACCCTATCCTCTACTTCAACTTGTTCCATCTGGTTTCCTTCAAGATTTGTTACCTCATCTGATCTAGGACCACTGCCACTTACCATCGGTAATACAGGGGCAGTGTTAAATGAAATACACCATTCCGGTAGGTTCCTGCTTCAATATGACTCCAGTAAATCCCTTCTTTTTACATTTCTACTTGAGTACAAAACCTACGTTTGGAGTAACTTAAGAATCCATAGTAGTGACCTACGAGAACAGTATGTATGTATTGTACAGGTCAGTGTTCTATTCTCCGGCACTTCAGACCTTCATAAGAAGAGAGTTTTTTATAGTTACAGACACACAGTGAGAGAACACTTACTCCACACACACACTCTTGCCGGAATTGTGGGTTTACACTTTCACAGTTTCTCATTCTCATAAACAGTTTAGGTTTTCACTTCATAGTAGCGAGGAACATCATGTTTTACTAAAATCTAGTGGAGTAAAAGGATGGAGATTTGCAGTAAAATGTAGTGAAGTAAAAGTTTCCCAAAATGAAAATACCCAAGATACTTTGTTGTGGTATTTATATAGTAGTGGTGGGTCATGTATTTCACATGTCAGCCTTCAGTGATGTCCTACCTGAGTCAATCCACCTCTTAATACCATCATTATGACACCACGGTAATAGAAAGCATCAATATTATAGAGAAACGTAGTACAGTGGTCCCCCGCTTATCGACTGGTTCGGACATTGACCTTTTCGCTTAGTGAACAGTTTTTCGACCGAAATTTGCGCCCGCTGAACGACCAAATGCCCACTTATCGACCTTTTTTTACCCCGACCCACGTGGAGCATTTTTTTTGTTACTTTTGTAATGTTTTTAATTTATACTTTTTACTGTATTATTGTCAGAAATCCACCTGCCACGCCCCCTTCGGCGGCTGTCAAAACCTCTGCTTTCCCTGAAGCCCCCGGCTTCAATAATGCACACCTGGGGCTCATTATTCACTCATCCCCAGCTCCTATATAAACCCCTCATTCATCCACACTCCTTGTCGGTTATTGTTGGTATGTGAAGGTGTTTGGTGCGTGTTTGTCTGTGTTTTCCCTGTCACACGTATTCCTATGCGTTTCTTCCTTTCCCGGACTCCACGCGCTCTCCACGGCTGCGCTTTCTTTCCAAAGCGCACCCCGGATTACCTTTTTCCTCCCGTGCGTTCGCCCGTGGACCTCGCCCCTCCCCAGGGCCTCGCCCCTCCCCAGGGCCTCGCCCCTCCAGGGCCTCGCCCCTCCAGGGCGTACCACGGATATCTCTCTCTCGTTCGTCGGGATTCTGTGGACTGCCGTGTGTGTGTGTGTGTGTGTGTGTGTGTGTGTGTGTTTTTATGTTAAACTCTCCGTGTTTTCGTTAAACCAAAGCGAACTGTGCTCCGGCTTTGCCTCCGCTCATTACGCTGCATAACAATTATATACAGTATTATTTATGTACCTGTATTATTTAGTATTAATACTGCTAAAAACAGGGCAAAAATTTTTAATAAATGGGTATCGGTGGAGGTCGGGAACGGATTAATTGGTTTTCCATTATTTCTTATGGGATAATTACATTAGTAATTAGTAATTAACCTAGTTAACACAATTCAACAAGTCTCCTTTCACTGTAGCCACAGCTGCCCACATACATTATCTCTAGCAGAAGCATTGATATTTACCTCAGAAAATTACAGATTTTTTGTGCATTCTTGTGCATTTTTTGTGCATTACAGTTTTCCTGGGGATTTGAAATGTATGAAAATCTTGTGTTTTTTGCAGGAAATTTTTGTTTTTATTATACCACATCCAAAAACCATTTTCAGTACAATTGTGTGCCTACAGCTTTGTGGTAACAGTTTGGAGAAGAACCACATAAGGCAGGAAAGGTCAATTGTCCCTATACTTTTGTCATATAGTGAATAAGGACAACACAAACCTATTTTTGTATACTGTAAAAAATGGTTTACTGGTGTACATTTTACTTTACCAATGTGGCTTGAAAATGCATTTCATCGTCCTTCTGTTTAACAGGCACTAATTTCAAAAACTTTTTATATGCTAATTTATATACTATTTATATGCATGTATTCATTTAATTAGCATAAAATATATCATCGGCTGGTATGCAACATTTATTTTTCTCCTTTCCACAACACTAAAGCTGTTCACTTGTATCAACATAAAAAATATTAGTTTTTAGCCATTTCATTTTAGGATTGATGCTACAATTAGGCTATTTACAGACATCACACAACGCTTTAATTGTGCAACCCTGAGAGATCCTCTAAATAAATTTAGGACACAGAGAATATGTCTGCGGAGGGTGGATTTGGATCATGCATAGCATAATAAGATTGGATTTTTAATGCTAGATATAGTAACATGCAATATTCAATGAAAGCTTAGACATAACATGAATTCATACATTCATACATACATTCATTCAATTTGATTTATTTGTTATTCATTTAATTACTGTTTGTTTGTTTGGAAAAATTCCATATATAATATTGCTATTAGGATTTAGTACTGTAAATGAAATAGCAGGAACCTTGTAAACAGCAGCATCACTGTTGTTAGGAACATGTGGGAAGATGTGTTGTGTTTTGCTCTACATGTACGTAGCAAACATACAGTACACATACAGTACCTACTGAGCTTGGAATGCATACAAATGGGATGCCATGGAGATACTTAGCCCATTCATATGAGATCCTTGACAGTTGTAGCAGCAATAGCAGAGTTTAAATGAATAATATGATATTTAGAGAAAAATATTGTTTAGCTGAGAGACAATTATCTAAAAAAAATCTCTCTCCTCTCTCTCTCTCTCTCTCTCTATATATATATATATATATATATATATATATATATATATATATATATATATATATATATATATAAAATCCTAATAAAATACATTGAAATTTGTGGTTATAACGTGACAAATTTGTGGAAATATTCAAAGGGGTATAAATACTTTTGCAATGCAATGTATAAGAAATCACTCATGGGTTTGGGTTAGGGTTAGGTTTAGTGATACTGGATTACTACATGTCTCTACAGGCAGGTCTGAACTCTGTCTGATATTTGGCTTTTACAGCTGATCCAAAATGCAACTCTTTGTTTTGTTTTCATCCTTCTCCCACATCGTCCCATTGCTATGATCTTTTCACTGGCTTTCTAGATACCAGTATTAGATCAAAACTCTATTGTCAAAAGTCAAAAATTCCCCAAGTGTGACAAAGCACTAATCACATCTCACATTGTAGCATACTCCTAATTCTAGACAATAACAGAGTAAATATAATTCGTTACTCTACTTAATTCACTTTTTTCACTGTGTAATATACAGTACTATATTATAGTATAATATATTACTCATTATATATTTAATATACATTATATAGACAAATACACCTATTCTACATTTGCCATTATAATATATTCCACTCTTCTCAGAAGATGTTCCAGGAGTGTGATTGTGGAGATTTGGGCTCATTAAACTGCAACTGGTGCTATTGTGAACTGGTGATTTACCACGTCTTCTATTCTTACCACGTGCGTTACAATGTCTGCAATTCTGACCACGTGCACACCCTGTCACCGAGCTCTCCTCACACGTGAGTTTCTCGCCGGAAACATACTTCCTACTCGTCAGATTTTGCTCCTGCGGACTTCACCCTCGTCCCAAAGATGAAGATCCAGCTAAAAGGTCGCCGTTTAGACACCATTGCAGAGATCCAGCGTCAATAGCAGAAGGTACTTGATACGCTTCAAAAAGAAGACTTCTAGGTCACATTCCAGAGGTGGCAGGAACGCTGAGAGTGCTGTATTGCTGTGCAATGGGACTATTTTGTATCCTTCCAATGAAAAGTCACCACCAGAGCCTGGTACATAGCAGTTGCTTGTAGTCATGTAAAAGTTTTCGTGGGCTGCACATCCCCCATCTACACATCCGTCGCTGTTCTCGAGAGATTGCCTATTCCAGAAAACAAATAACAAACCTGTTAGAGCATGACCAAATCTAGGAACTCATATAAACTGTACGGAGAAACCCTGTGCATTTATTGCTTTAAAATATTGAAGCAACCTTTAGAAGAACTAACAGATAAACAAATCAAAATCCATTGGGAGAGAAATCACAGACCCATAAAACATATTGCATTAAGGAGAACACATGGGGAAAATATCTAATTTTTGGCCTGACACAAGACAGATATAAATGCTATTGATCATCTAATCATCATGCTGAACAATAATAATAATAATGAGTGTTTTTTGCTTTAATGCAAAAGACAAGAAGAAATAAAAAACAGGAATTCTACCAGTCCCTGTGCATGTGTGTTCATTCCTTTTTTCTTTGCAATTATAAAACACAATGGGAATAATGAAGCCTTTTTTTATTTTTACTTTAATATTAAAAGCAGAAAAAGGAGAACACTTTTTTTATTGTCTTAGCACAAACACCAAGAGACAATCACAAATGTATACATTTTCTTAATTTCTCACAATTTTACAGTAAAAAAAAGTATGACCAATGCCCTAAAGTACACAATATTTCACAATTTACACAATTTACCACAAATTATTACCCAATCTAACATCCAATCCAACATCCGGTCTAACATCCAATCCAACACTTAATGTAATATCCAATCCAACACCCAATCTAACACTCAATCTAACATCTAATTCAAAATCCTGTCTAACATTAAATCCAACATCCAATCTAACACTTAATCTAACATCCTGTCTAACATCCAATCCAACACCCAATCTAACATCCAATCCAACATACTGTCTAACATCCAATCCAACTCCCAATTAAACATCCAATTCAACACTTAATCTAACACCAATCTAACATCTCAGTGGTGCGATTTGAATTAATTGCCCATCTAATTAGAATCAACATCATAAAAAAAGAAAAATAATAAAAAACAAAAATGGAAAGAAGCTAGAAATGAGGCATATTTTAATATTTTACACTTTAAGCAATAACACGTTTTTGAACAGTTATTTCATATTTAGTTTTTTTCCCTAAAAAAAAACGAATGAAGCCAACATATATGGCCCTGCACTAACCAACATGAAAGTTCTTTTAAACTGAAAAATTGCTACACACCAAAGTAATCATGTAGTTATTGTACAAGTTATTGTAAATAACAGCTAGTAAAATAAAGCAATCTTTCAAAAAAAGGATCTCAAATAACAAATAACATGACAGTATCCGGTCACAAAACTTTATTTATTTTATCTTAAGTTTATCTTAAATATTAAATTCACAAACGTAAGATTTATCTGAAGTTTGTAATCTAGCGTACCAGTGTAGATGCACTTTTGTACGTTGCTTTGGACAAGGGTGTCTACGAAATGCCAGAAATGTAAATGTAAACTAGAAGAACCATTAGTATTCAATAAATAAATAAAAATTGAATTAATAATTTTAAATGACTGACTGTGATTTGTTGCACCTCTCAGTCTCAGAGAGAACAGAACACTTGTGCTAGTGCTTAACTTAACTTGTGTTCTGTATGTAGCTCTATGATCTTGATGTAGCACCAGGGTTCTGGAGAAACGTTGTCTCATTCCACTGTGTACTGCGTCAGCTTTATATAGGGTTAAAAAGACAATAAAAGCTTCTTTACTTGAATCGGAATGGGGCAAAATTTACATTTCAACAAAAAGCTGGCTCTAAAAGTTTTTGTTGAAAAAAATGTGAAGTATAATCTAGGTCTTTGTGGTCTGAAAATGAGGCCAGCAGTGCTGAAAAGTCACATGCAGGAGATGTGGGTAGGGGAGTGTTAAGCCCTAATGGCATCTTCGGCAGAGGTGTAAAATCTAATTGGTAATGTTGTTGGTCAATTCAAATATAGTGGAGTAAAAAATACATATACTGAATCATAAATTTACTTGAGTAGAGAGTAAAAGTTGCTTATATCTTTATATAGTCAAACTAAAAAGTAGCTGAAAGATGACTTAAGTACAGTAACAAAGTACAATTAATGAAATATGCCGTTTCCAATCTCAGCCTGAACATCTAAGGCGGCAATAAAAAACCAAATTCCAATTTGCACTCGGCTTCAATCGATAGCTTTAAAGAGCGAGGCTGGATGAGAGAAAAACACACAATGCCTCACGCACAATGTCACAGCTGACTAAATCAAAGACCAAGCCATTTATTATCGGAAAGGGCATTTAGATGGATATGCATGTGTGTGTAATGCTGTACTGTAATTTGTCAGATGCTATCATGACTGACATTTCCTCCTGGTGTGGTTCTTGTTCCGTGTCTGACGATGCAAAGGAAAGAATAGATTAAAGCAAGGAAGGAGGAAGTGATAAAACCTGGACTTCTGAAACATGTATTCTGTAATGAAATGTACACAGAGTACGCAAAGTTTTGTAGTCTTCCTGCTTAGCCCAGCTCTCCAGTTTTCACAGCCAGAACAAATCAGAGGCAGAAATCTACCAATAAAAAAGAAGCACCAATTTATCCTCTAATTGTATTTTACACACAGCAGATTATTACCATGCATCTAATGTAGCAGTGTTGGAAGACAAAGGGGAATTTAATATTTTTCTTTGTATTCAGCATCATGCTTCAATTTTATTCCCATTCCGCTTTGTCAAATCTCTTTTCCCAAGGTCACAAGGTTCCCTCTGTTTGACTGGCAATTTCAAAATCCATACATTTCCAATGGGATTTGAGTCAGGAGACTCTGTGTGTGGTCTCCAAACAAGTCATCTTGGCTATATGTTGTTCGCTTATGTACTCATGATGTGTGGTTTTTGCAGAAAAGCAGCTTCATTCATACATATAGCATCCACTTCAGTATTTCATCTGTATAATTGTGTTCTTGAGATCCTCTCTAAAAAAAAAAAACAACCCTTCTTTTTTTCAAAAACAAGACTCATTCTTGTGAGAAGTTTTCCTTTACAGTGAACTTGAGTAAGGTCCTTCACTATGAATGCTACATTAGATTCAGTTTTCTTTGTATAACATTTAACACTGAACACTGCCACAAGGCAGCTTTACAGTAATGAATAAATTGAGAATATACATTCGAAATGCATTAATTTGTCTTTAAAATTTGATCCTAATGAGTGACCCAGTGGTGTCGTGAGAAATTACTCTGAGATTAAAGAAACCAAACTCAAAATGGAACACGTCCTGATTTGAAAGTTTGTTCAACTGTTCACTCTGAAACTTGAGTGCAAAACTGTGTGTGGCATTTGTAATCCTAAGCCATTGTATCAGAACTGTTAATATTAATTGCACTTCAGAGCCATGGTTTCTAAATAGGACACTGTGTGAAATCTTTTCAACTCAATGAAACTTCTTATTTTGATGGCACCACTTGCAATTATCCTGAGAACGAATGCACTGAGAGTGAAAAATGACTCGTTTCCCCCTGACTGTAGACTGTGTATATAATTTACACCTTTTTTATATTCTCTATCCACAAAACAGTTTGACATGTGCAGGTTTCACTCACATAAGTAACAACAGCTTGCTTGCTTTCTTTCTCTTTCCTTTTCGATCTTTTTTTCTCTTCTATATACTGACAAATCATGCTTCCTCGTCTGTTTTCTTAATGCATAGCATGTGACATGTCAAAGCCAACAAGCTTTTCCTATATAAAGCCATTTCATATACAGCAACATTTCTATTCAAGAGGAACTCTAATGTTAGGTCTTCCACTGTGATAAGCTTTCTATCTGTCACTTCAGAGCATGTTGCATTTCTCTCTGTGAGTCCTGAAATAGTGCTGGAGCAGGAAATACAGTACAGACACAACGTTGAGTCTGCAGTATGCAATGGCACTTAAATCGGCTTCCAGAAGTGAAGTTTAATATAGCACATCAGGGCTAATTTGAAACGTTTAATTCAAATGGCACAATAATTGCAAAATCCATTTCGAATCTATTGTGTGGATCCATAAAAAAAGTGCACTTTAATTCCCTGAGGCTATGAGATTGATAAAAAGCTGCTCTTCACATAGCAAAGGCATTCAAAAAGCCTTTCAGTAAATGAATGAGTGTAAATGTCAGAATTTGATGAAGGCCACCTGCAGTTTGAGTTTTGACAAAAGTTTCTCTCAACGGTGCAACAAAAAAGGTGAACCCTGTGCATAAGATAATTTCGCTAGCAAAAAAACAGGTATAACATCATTACTTTTAACCAAAAACAGGTATTTAAAATCTTATGGAGTGTCCATGGCCAGGACTTTTACACCAAATTGGACTAGATATAAACCTGCAGATAATTGCATTTTTGTGCAAAAAAACCCACAAGATAATTTTTTTTATGACCAATCAAAAGACAAACATTTTACATTCCTTTTAATTGAGCAGTTAAGGGTTAAGGGTCATGCTCAATGGTCCAGCAGTGGCACCTTGGTGGTGCTGGGATTTGAACTTGTGACCAGAGAGCGCTTTACCACTGAGCTACCGCTTCCAAGAACATGGAAGTACAAGCAGTCTATGTACAGCATACCAAAGCAGAAAGAGGAAAAAGCATTATGACATATATAACAGACATAATAAGTGACATTCCCATGCAAAGTCTGAGTTAAAAAAACATAGGACACGTATTCAATTTCCAGTGTAATTTTTTTTGTAATCTAAGGATTTATAGTTGGGCTGGATTTTTGTAAAAACTTGGCAACCTTGAAATTATACAATAATTATTTAAAAGAAAAAATGTAAGATTTGAAAGGGTAAATCTAGTTCTCAAGCAAAACCATGGCTGAAAATAGAAAAAAACATAAAACATTTCTATTTAGTCATTAAGATTATGTGTCATTAAATTGCATGAGTTTGTGGTTGGTTTATCCATGAACTTCACAAGGTTGTGAAAGAGTAATTTTCTGTCTCATGGCCACAACTCCCCAGAGTTTCTAGGAAAATCCATTTTTACATTTACATTTATGGCATTTTGGCAGACTTTCTTATGTAGAGCGACTTACACTATGCAGCTATGGGGTTAAGGGCCTTGCTCAGGGGCCCAGAAATGGCAGCTTGGTTTATTTGCTTGCACTCATTACAGATCCATATTGTTCAGGACACAGTGCTGGAGTCTTAAATATCTTCAGCTGACAGTTTAACGCGAAGGATGCAGTACAACCCACACTACAAAATATTCTTCCACAAGTACAGTAGTTCTTCTCACAATATCATTTTTAAATCAGCGATTTCAAGCTCAAGAAGAATATTGTGGAATAATACTGAGAGCTAATCCAATTCCAAGCCCTTTTACACCGAGCGCCCTCTGGTCAAAACTATTTCTGGGTTTATTTCTTACTTCACAATAAGACATTTCAGACATGGGTTCGGAAAGCAATTCGGTGAGCCTGGCGGATTTAGCTCTTTGACTCCATGTGTGGGTAACAAGGTGTGAAGAGTTCTGCCTTGAGGCTGATTGCTGGCAATTTAACACATTCCATGTTAATCTGATTGATTTATTGGATAACTCTTTCTGGCAGGTGCAGCTTGCTGAACTTTTCAGCATCTGAGTAGATGAGTAGAACTTTTGTCTATGTATGTGTTTGCATATACGTCATGTATAATAAATAGAAAAAAGGGGAATAAAAAAGTATTCAATGCTTTGATAGGAAGAGGTGTTATGAAACGAGGATCATGCCATTTTGGTGATGGGGGTCCTCAATGTCTAATTTGACATAGAACTACCGGTTTTCTCCCAATAAGTTGATATACAATCCATTATGATAATACTGTAAATAAAAATGTGAAAAGAAGGAAACTTTTATATGAATAAATATTTTTAACGTGACAGACTAATCCCCCGTGACAGATTTAAGACTCACTTTCCATGATCCGTGACCGACACCGGAGCATCTTGGCAGCATTGATTTAAATATAAACAATGTCTGGGAGAAAATGTAAAGGTATATTCTATTGGAATTTTGTTCTGTAAATGAATTTTTTACTGTTTTTCAGGGCATCTGGTGGAATTGTTTTTACCCCCCATATGTAAATCCTTAGTCAGGGACACCCCTAGTATGGAGTAAACCATGCACCTTCAGGATATTCAAGTCCAACTCCTCTATGGATCAGATACGTATTAAGAAACATCAACATCCATCCAATTCCTACAAGTATTTGTCAACCTAAAACATCCCAGGAATCAGATGATGAAGCCCATATTCATGATGATCAGAATGTGAAGGTGGAGATGGAACAGACTGACAACAGACTGGTCTAATCTAAATCTTCCAGAGAGGCAAAAACATCTAAGAACAAAAAGAGATGGAAGTCTACTGTGGTCACCTTATTTATGTCCCTCCCATTAGATGGAGTGGAGTCAAGTCATCTGATTCCTGGGATGTTTTAGGTTGACAAATACATTTGTACTGATTTGCAGTTGAAGGTAGTGTCTGCATCTTTTCAGGAGGATGGTCTATAGCTGGTTGCATTTACAGTTGAAATTCCTAGGTCAATTTATCAAACAGTAATCTAAACAGTGGAACACAACAGGGAGACAATTAAATGGAAAATTATGGGAAATTGTTCCAGTGCACATTTTCTCTATACAGTAATTATGGAAATCCCTTTCTTGCGAATTGTGATCCCATTAATATCTGTCACAGTTCAGTTCATTTACACGATACATTAGTTGCATCCACTCAGTGCAGGGAGTTTTATACCTCACACCTGCCTCATGCAAACTCCCAGCAGCTGTCACGATCAGGAAACCACAACTTCATTGCCAGAAGGGCCATGTGCCTGAACTGTGACCTAAAACAAATAAATATCTATTATAAAAAGTGCACCAGGATTTTAGCTAAATAAAATCCAGAACTGTTTGTGTTTTTTCTTTGTTAAAAGGCAATAAAAGCCAGATTTTTTACAGGAAAAAGGTGTTTCACCCTAAAAACTATGATGTAACATTGCAGTTAGACCATACAAAATTCTTGATTCATGGTGATGCTGGGGGCACAGTGTAGCATAAACTTCGCCGGGAAACAAGGTGGGGTTGGAAGTCTTCAATCATGTCCAGATACAATGTCCCATTATAAGAGCAAATTAGGACTAAATGTGTATTGCAAAGTTCAAAAAGCACATACTATACTTACGACCAGGTGTCCGCAAACATTTGCTAATATAGTGTATATATTTCTGCATATATTTCAATCCAGTCTCTAAGTATTGAGGAGACTATTAGCTTGGGGTTACACAATCAGGCCATGAGGGCTTGAATGCTTCGGGAGTTTTTCATTCAGGAATGAGTTTAGCCATCCACAGTGCTGGAGACTTGCTGGATGTAGTGTGACAGCTCAACAAAGTATCTGGTTAACATCTCCTGCTGTTACTATTGAAAGAACTCCATGCTTGCATCAAATTGTTTCCAGAGTCCGGCACCAACATGACGATGTCAGTGTGATACCACACAAAAAACATAGCAGACCCCGAACAGGAGTGCATTTTCCATTGTGCTCCTTGACATGGCTGACAGATACTCATGTAAAGCTCAACGAAAAACAAACAAAATTACAGCTTTTCAGCTTGCTTGTAATTTTTGCTGCCTGGATTCGGGTTTGGTACTGCTGACTGCCACACACAGCTCACGTCTGAGGAAGAGGAAAAGGGACTACATAAATATTTGCAACTATTCTTTCAACTCCTGCCATTCATTGCAGTTTCACATTAAACATGTTTTTTTTTTTTCTTTGTTAGCCCCATTGTTCCAATCATTAGAAGAATCTATTGTAAGATCAATTTAAATGCCTGCTATTTTGTTATTTAATTCATGATCCTCAAAACTTTCATGAGCTCTTTGTCATATTACTAGTTAATTATATGACGAGACTTTGATTTAGAATGTTACACCAGAGAAATCTCATAAACCCATATTTCATTCACAATAGAACATAGATAGAGGGGAGAGAGATTCCGATGATCTTCTCAGCTGTCCTCACTATCCTCTGTAGGGTCTCGGATCGCAAGACCCTACAGAGGATAGTGAGGACAGCTGAGAAGATCATCGGAATCTCTCTCCCCTCTATCATGGACATTTACACTACACGCTGCATCCGCAAAGCACACAGCATTGTGGACGATCACACACACCCGTCACACTCACTTTTCACACTCCTACCATCAGGGAAACGGTTCCGAAGCATTCGGGCCGCAACAACAAGACTGTGCAACAGTTTCTTTCCACAAGCCATCAGGCTTCTTAATACACAGAACTGAAACAGAACTCACACACACTCACTCAGTCACACACACACTCATTCAAATGTGTGTTACTGAACTGTACAACCTGGACTAAACACAATCATCACTCATTTCGATCCACTCCACCACCACTTATCTATTTATTATTATTTATACTCGCACCTTGTACTACAGTAGAATGTTTACATGCTGTCTTTGCACCTCCTTGCTGCTGTTTTTTTGCACTACATTGTTCTGTTCTGTTTGTATTCTCTCCTGGGTATAGTTTTTACATTTCTCCTTACAAAGTACTGTATAATCAAGTATACAGCAGGTTTACTAGTCGGCGCTATACTTGGTTTTTTTTTTTTGTCTTTTGTCTTGTCTTGTGTTGTCTGTCTGCAATGTCTGTCTGTACTGTTTTTTGTTTGCACTGTTTGCACCAGGTTGCACTCGATGCACTTTATGTTTGTGTTGTAGCTCTATGCTGCTGTTGTTTTGTTGTTTAGTGTAGCACCAGGGTTCCGGAGAAACGTTGTTTCGTTTTTACTGTGTACTGTGTACCACTGTGTATAGCAAAAATGACAATAAAAGCCTCTTGACTTGAATATTTAAACTAAAACAATTAAGTAAAAAATAGGGTGTTATAAAAAATTAAACAATTGGAGAAACATTTTGAAATTAATGAGGTTAAGTGACAACAGGTCAGTAAAATGATTGGGTATAAATAGTGTTTCTTTTAGGATAATTATGGACACCATATCCTCCGGACTAAAGAGGAGAGGGACCATCTGGCAAACTCTTTTGGAATTGGGGTAGAAAAAATACTATATATAAGATTTATGCATAAAAGATAATTACATAATAATTACAGACTGGAATTTTTTTAATAGTAATACAATGAAGTAATATGTGATAATATTCTGCTTAACATAACATATGTTATGTTGCCAAAAACCATATATACTAAATACATTATTTCCAAACATAGAGGTAAATAGAATTGATTACTGTGAGGGTTTTTATTTTGAGGTTGACTGGATGTTGTTTGATGACTGAAGCATTGTCATAGAATCTGGATTTTGGCCAATGGATGCAATGTTGCACTGACCTTGTGTTTATTTATATTATCCTGCTGAAAAGTGTTCCCCCAAGGGTTTTCAGATTCCCTTAAATATGAATATGACCATGCATAATTCTCTATCTATTTTCACTTCTATTTTGGACAAGAACTACAGGCTCTGAGGATGAAAAGAGCCCGAGGATGCCAGTACCACATTTCACCATAGACTTGGTAGTTGATGTTAGGGTTGTGGAACTAATTTCTTTTGAAACAAATATCACACTTTTGATCTGATCACACACAAAAAAAAAAAAAGCATCACACCCACTTTTATGCTTTCAATTTGCAAATGTTTCTTTGTAGCCAGACCCATGCAGTCTTCAATTACGCAGAGCTCTTGAAATGGCTGTCTGGGGAACCTTCAGTCCACTCTCAGATTCTGTACTACTTCAAAGTGTTTGTTGGCCTCATTGTGGTTTTGTTTACAGCCAGTCTTGTATTTGCAGTTTTGAGTTTGGATAGACAGCCTTGTCTAAGTAATACTTGATGCTGTTATCTTATTCCATTAGTAAGGCCAGGCTCCGATGTCAGGTGAAAGGAGGCCTAGACTTTATCTTATAGCTGTTCACTGGGGTTAGGGTCAGGGCCACCATAGCTCTTTTTTTGCCATCATTGGCATATCATGTCTTTACAGAGCTTAGTTTGTGCACAGGAGCATTGTCATGCTGAAACAGGTTTGGACTACTTAGGTCCAGAAGAAGGAAATTGAGATGTTGCAGCATATAAAGACATTCTGTACAATTGTATGCTTCATGATTAGTGGGAATAGTTTTGGAAATCTCAGGTGGTCACAATTTTTTAACCATATGCTGTAATATCTTTCTTAGAATATTTCAAGATGCTTCATTATCATTCATTGAATTCAAACTGACAGCCTCTTCACTGACAAAGCTGTTTTTATATTTCACAGGTAAAGGTCAATTATATGCCAATACTGCATTATAGTGGTGACCCCGAATAGTCAAAGATTTCGACAACCAATTTCACAGTCTTACAGGTTTTATGAAACAAGGATTATGCCATTTTGCTTTTATGGAGGTGCTCAATGTCTATTGATGCCTAATGTTTAATCAGTGTTGGGCAGTAACGCGTTACCAGTAACTAATAACCAGTAACTGACAGTAACTAATACTGTAACGCGTTACTTTTAAAAATAAAGTAACTTCGTTACCGTTACCGTATGGTGCGTTACCCGTTACTTTTTTAAATGAATTAATTTAGGCTGAAGTGTAGACTACAGTCTAACCTGTTTACAGCAGAGACGCATTGTAGGACTAGTGGATGAACCACTGTATACATGAAGAAGACTCACTGTGTGTCTCCGTTTATTCAGGTCTGTGCAGCAGTAATGGCGAGTCGAGGCGAGAGCAAGACGAGTTTCTCAAAGTGGAAATATGCTCATTATTTCACTTTAGTTGAGTATAAAGACAAAAACTTTTAAGTCAAATGTAAGCTGTGTCTTTCTGGTTCGAAGGTCGTATCTACTGCGATAAACAGCAACTCCAATCTGTTGAAGCTCCTCCAGGAACTCCATGCTAGAAGCTAGAAGCTAACCCGGTGTTCTGTTCTACATTGTTGATAGATTTCATACTTAAGCTGTGAAAGGAACATTTTTAAGGGCTCAACACAACAGCAGAAGCCACTTTAGTTTTTGATTGTGAATATATTATTCAGCTTGTTTTGTTATTTATTTCAGAAATCCTTGTGATATATTCAGTTTGTGCTGGTCTGACTTTAATAAAACAGTGTTTATAAATGACTTTGTGTTTGAGTCAGTTTTGTGTTTGTATAGACCATAACGCATAAAAGGGCATTAATGGAAACATTAAAGAACGTTCTTTAAAAAAGTAACTAAAAAGTAACTTTTAACAGTAACGCATTACTTTTCGGTGGAAGTAATCAACAAAGTCTCTAAGTTACTTTTTGAATGAAGTAACGAGTAACTGTAACTAGTTACTATTTTTTAGTAACTAGCACAACACTGTGTTAAATGATCAAAAATGTTTTTAACATTTTTTCTTCTATTTCCTTGTATGATGTTCTGTACGTCATGGCATTAAAATGATAAGATGTTGATCCTCATAGCTTTTCATTTCATTTTAAAATAAAAAGGCATCATCAGTTTCATCTATCACTTGACAGGCAGTTTTAGTCACTTTATTAGAAAGTTTCTGTGTAATTCGACTATCAATCAACTGTAGGCAAGACAGTTATGGTATTTAGCAGATGCTCTTATCCAGAGTGAGTAACAATGATCTTATTTATACAACATAGCAGCTGAGGGTTAGAGGCCTTGCTCAAAGGCCTAACAATGGTAGCATGGTGGTTCTGTAATATGAACTCTCAATATGAATATGACCTTCTGATCAGAAGTCCAACATCTTGAACACTGACCTACTATCTCCTGTCCTTGTAAAAATTTTTCATCTGATGTTTCTGTAACCTGGATTAACCCTACTTAACCTTGCTAGCAACATTTTGCAGTGTTTGATTTGCTTTGAAAAACTTACTGACAAATAATACATTTGTAAGAGAATCACTGCAAAAAAAATGGATGGGAAAGTTTGCGTTTTGACCTGAACCCTAGGTGAGTTAATACTTGTTGCATGACACTGTATTTAACTGCTTTTTTAGTTCTACAAATATTCATATAGGTATCTGTCTTTGAAATGACATACAGTACCAGGAATGGGTATGACCTCAACTTTTAACAGTTCCTCAACCTGAGTACTTATTGGTCTCAACTAGAAATTCTTCTCAATCCTGATTGTACAGATTCATTTTAATGTGTGATGTTTTCTGCTTTTGATTGTTGGTTCTATTTTTGATATAAACAACATAAACAAACTGTAGCCTCATTTAAACCACTGTGACCACTTGTGTGCATGCATACGATTCATGCAGTAGCATGGATTATTAATACACTATATTTAGAAAAGGAACTTCATCATCCATCACCTGCACATGGAATCAAGTCACAGATTAGAAACTGACATTCTCTTTAAGGTCCACAAGTCGTTGCTCTTATCAGTTTAACACAGATGTCCACTCATACTCATCTTTCTTCTTCCTGAAATTCATTCTGACCTGTCACACTCATTTCGAAACTTGATATCTGTTTTACATGCAGATTTGCTGGAAAAGAAATGTCCTGAAACTGGGTCGCATAGTTTGAGAGAAATCTATAAGTAATGGCGCATATATAGCCCGTGTCAGAAGAGGCATACTGCAGGGGCAGGAAATATCAGTCACTGCATCTGGTATAGCGATGATTCAGGTCTTTCATTTTCTATTCTGTTTCAGCACATGCAGTGTATCTGTATCTGCGCCATAAAGTTGTGTCTCTATCTTCATCATGAATCTGCCAGCAGAGCTTCTTCAGAGGTCGGCAAGGCAGTCTGATGATAGAAATTCTCTATTGTCAAAATGAAAGGCATTCATGAGACGACTTGAAGAATGCAATCATTACTAGGTGTGTCATATTTAATATTTCATGACAGTTTGTACGTCCAAAGAAAGTGGTAAAAAATGTATAAAGCTCTTAAAGAAAATCAGAGTACAGACTGGCAAGTGAATAGGGATTTTCACTCGTATTCCCAGTAACAGGACTGAGATGCTTTTTATAGCGCAGGGGTGGCAGCCCAAAGTCCAAAAAACATCTGAATAAAAAGAAAAGATCCGTATTACTAAGAACTAGTGACTCATGTGACCCTTAGGTTTGAGAGGAGTGTTGTGTGCGGATGGGTTCTAAAGGTTTTGGACCTTTAAGACAATTTTTTCCTAAAAAAATACAAAAAACAAAAAGAATTCTGAACAACTGAAAAACTATAAAGCAGCAAGAAGCAGTCTATAATGTTCAAATAGAAATTAAGTGTAATTAAATTTATGTAACTGTAATTAAATAGTGCATGAAATAGATTGTCTATGTAATTTACTGTTAGCACTATTTAGTGACTTTGTTCTTTGAATCTCGTTCATTATCAATAAACAGATCCCCCAAGTCTACATACACAAACTTTGACTACAGTTGACAATAATTTAAATATGTATATATAACTGCATAGCACATATGGGAGTTACGTGATAAAAGAACGAACGACTCGGATTTGAAAAGTCGAGACTACTCAAATTTCTACTCAAGATAAACTACTCAATTCTGTCTCCTGTACATAACCTATGAAGATTTTGCGATGCTTTGCTCATGCGCGAATAAACCCAGTCGAAAATAAATGAATCACTTTTTGAAACGACTCGTTCTTCTGAGTCGCATTAAAGACGTGTTTAAAATGAATGAATCGTTCGTGAATGACCCATCACTAGTTGTTAAATATATTTGTGTTAAGGAAGGAAGTATTTTATTTGAGTTAAAGGTGCTTTTTACTTGTCACATGTACTTTAAAGTGAAATTCTTTCATTGCATATCCCAGAGATGGTAGGAAAATGAGGTCGGAGCACAGGGTCAGCCATGATACAGCACCACAGAGGGTTAAGGGCCTTGCTCAAGGGTCTGAGGGCAGCTCGGCCATACTGGGGCTTGAACCTCCAATCTTCCGAACAGTAACCTAGAGCCATAACCACTGAGCTACCACCTGCCCTAGACAAATAGATTGTCTGTTATTTACTGTTAGCACCATTGTATAGTTGCTTCATACATTGGTGGACAGTATGAAGGTATTTTTATTAAATGTAAAGGTGATTTTTACTTGTCACATGTACATGTACAGCACAGTGAAATTCTTTCTTTGCAAATCCTAGAGATGCGGGCCTTGGGCCCAAGAGTGGCAGCTTGGCAATACTAGGTCTTAAACCCCTGACCTTCCGCTTAGTAACTTAGAGCCTTAAACAATGAGCTGCCAGTGTTAGGCTTGAACAAGGTCCTGAACCTTCAACTGCTGAACCCATGGGTCTGGTAAGAGTGTGTGTGTGTGGGGTAAGTGTTCTCTCACTGTGTGTATGTAAAACTCTTTCCTTATAAAGGTCTCATGTACAGGAGAATGGAACACTGACCTGCATCCATTATTCACATGTAGAGCTTATGGATCACTACATTTCCATTTCATACTTAATCCAATTGAAAAAGGAATACTTTGTCCTTCGTAAAAATGTCAAAAGACTCCTTTTTACTGGAGTCATATCTGAGAAGGGGATTCATACTTGTACTCAAGTACAGGAAAGATGTTCATCAGAAAAACACAGTAAAACATAAGTCTAACATATAAATAGGTTTCTTCAGTTTTCTTCAAATTGCTGGTGGGTTGATTTGTGAAATAATTCGCCCCTAGGTTTAAATGTGTGTGTGTGTGAAGCCTTGCAATGGATTGGAACATGTTCCATGCTCCAGATTCATTTTTAGCCCAAGCAGGATAAAGTGGGATCGATGCTGAGGATGAGTGCTGATAAATAAACCCTGAGATGTTTACTGAGGCAGAATAAGATATACATGGACTCTGTGTCTCTGGAGTTTAGATATGGCATAATATTAACAATATTGGAGAAAACAACCGATTTAACTATGCAAAGAGAGCCGGAAGCAGGGCCAGGATATTTTATCCACATTTTTCTCTGAAAACATGGACACAGATGGTCTTTCTGGGTTGATATTAGATGTCTTCAATCCCGTAGACATTCCGAGAAAAGATTTAGTTGTCTTCAAAAGATCCTTTGCTTTTAACAGCAGCCTGGAACATCCAGGTGTCCCCGCTTTGCTGCCAGCTGTCACATGAATAAATGAACAAAATAAATAAAGGAAAAAGTAATCAAATATAAAAGGGGACGCAAAGAAATGATCCGAGGTTTTAGATTTGAGTGGGCAGATTGATGGTTTTGAAGACGTAGAAAACGGATCGAGGGCTGGAAAGTTTTGAGGACGTTGTAGAAATGAAACAGACAAGACAGAAATAGTGTAAAAGATCTGGAACAAACAATGTGTTTATACAGCAACATACAGCAAAATGCGTATACTGTTGAATAAAAGCAATGCTTTTTAAACTTCCCTTTGGGATGAAAAATGTGAACTATCTAGTAATCTATCAATTAATGAACAAAGTATACCACTTTGAACAATGAACAATGAACAATGCCTTAAACAATAAGCTTCAATATAAAGTTTATTCAGTTATAAACAGGGCTCATAATCAACTGTAGCAACCGTGCAAAAACGTTTCTTGGTTAAAGATTAACCCAAACTCTTTAATTAAAAACAAGTAGGTGTGTGTGTGTGTGTGTGTGTGTGTGTGTGTGTGTGTGTGTGTGTGTGTGTGTGTGTGTGCGTGCGTGCGTGCATGTTAACTGTAATGGTCTGGTGTGTTTTGCCTCGTGGCCAGTGTTCTTGCTCTGGATATATCAGGACAAAGCAGTTTTGTAAGAAAAATGAATCTTTCAGAACACATGGCAAACGTTTTACTGAGCTGTATCTAAGAATAAGAATGACTCATAGTCTATCACAGGATCACAATACCTGCACTTTTGGGTGGCAGCGTGGAATAGAAGTCTAATTAATAACTCTAAAAATTAATGTCAGGTCATTTCCTTTTGCCCACATAAAGCAAGACTTGGTAGTAATGAAACAGGGTAAAAAACTGTAATGATAATACATAGAAAGTAGCAACTGCTATGATTGATTTATTATTCATAACCTTTTTATCTGTACATTTTTTTTACACTTCTATCATTGTCCATCAAAATATTATCAATCTAAATGTTTTTCTATCATTTTAAGGAAGAATCTTTATTGAGGAATTCTTTAAGAGTCAGCTGTTTATAATGAGGAGTCTAAATAATGGGGAGTATATTGGAAATATTTTGATAATAACAATAAGATCAAATTACAATAGACTACTTTGTATTCATATCTGATGTTCTTTAAGGGACATATTGCTGCTTGGATACTGGTTTTTGTGTTTCTCAGTACAGGATTGAAAAGAAAATCAACGGTCTGAACAATCAAACTATTGGCCATGACTATTATTGGCCATGTTTGGAATTTAGAGTGAGTGGGTGGAAGTGTAGACGGTTATAATAATAAGCCAACAAATAAACCAAGACATAAAACATCAAGATACCCATTTACATACCGTTGCAGAAGCAGTCATGAATGGGTAGAATCACACAAACCACAAAGCATTTATAATCAAATCGAATCAATCAGTCAATGCATTGGACAGAGGCAGGAAACCAGAGGAAAACATGCTAAACATCTGCCCAAGACGGTGGATGTTGTGGGGGATATGACAGGAAAGAAAGAAAGAAAGAAAGAAAGAAAGAAAGAAAGAAAGAAAGAA
>JAAIIK010000052.1:1857027-1867040 GCA_014706435.1 Silurus glanis | reverse complement strand
AAGAAAGAAAGAAAGAAAGAAAGAAAGAAAGAAAGAAAGAAAGAAAGGGGTGAGTGCAGGATATTAACGCTGTAATTCTGCACTGGTTTAAACTGGATTTCTGATCTCTGCTTTGGAAAAAGAAAAAGCTCATTTAAAAAAAAGGGCATGTAAACTGGTGCAGTAACTATACAACAGGTGAGATTACACTGAGGTAAAGAGTGTGTGTGTGTGTGTGTGTGTGTGTGTGTGTGTGTGTGTGTGTAGATAAGCTTCACACTCCACCAAGCAGAATCTCTGAAACTTCATTTCTCTGCCTGAATAAAGATTAAAAAAAAAAAAAACTATTTTCTTTAGAGGTCAAATCAATTCATCTTTTTCTCTTTCTCTATTTGGCTTTACCATATCTCTCCCTCATTCTTTATCTCTCTCTCTCTCTCTCTCTCTCTCTCTCTCTCTCTCTTTTAGATAGAAATTGTTCCTTTCTATCTCATTTTGTGACCCACTCTTGCCCGCTCTCTTTCTTTTTCTCACTCACGCTCCCATTATTTTTCTCTTTCTTTCTCCCTCTATTGTTGCATTTTTTCACACGGCGTCATGCGGTGAAATGAGCCTCGAACGCCGGTGTAGATGAGTGTAGTTCGGCTGTAGGAGAAGTGTTGGTATGTAAAAATGTCCTGTCGGATTCTAGAATGAACAACGCGGTAGAGTTGTTATTGAAAATGTTTTTGTCTCAGTGCTGTCACTGTTTACTTCGTCCAAAATAGTAATTCTGTCCAACGTGCTGCCGTTTATTAAAATCGAAGTGCTGACTGAAATATTAGAGCGATATGAAAAGTTAGTTTCTCATTGGGTCCCACGAAGCATTTCATATTTGCCCTAAAATGAAGAAGGGCAAGGCCTAATTCACTTACAGAGCAGAGCGGCAGCCTTCCGGGTAAAATTTTTACAAAGGCTTCTTGATAGTTCTGCTAACAAAAATTGGAAACTCTTCCATAATCTTAAAGAATTACAAAGGTCCAGGTTTTGATAAACCTTTGTTTTGGATGAATGCTAAGAAAATGTCGGTATCTAAGCTACCCATCTTCTATCGTAATTTAATTAAAGTGTGGTCACTTTTTAAGGCGTCGAGAAGTGCAAACACAAGCGACTTGTACTGGACCCTCCAAGAACCACTGATCTTTGGCTCACGCTTAGATGTGTCGAGTAAAGGTTTTTCTCCCTGCTTTGATGGACGTATTTATAAAGTCTCATGTCACTACCCTTGGAAGCCTAATTCACATCGCTGGCCCAGAATTATTTAATGTATGGGAAGGTTGTAGCTCAGTGGTTAAGGCATTGGACTCTGGATCGGACTGTTGTATAATTGAGATAACTAAGTAGCTCTGGATAAGGGGGTCTGACAAATGCCATAAATGTAAATGCCATAAATGTTGTTGCTATGCTCAGGCTTGCCATGGTGGATGACCTGTGGCATGAAAAGTTCTTCCACAGCCTCAAATTAGTAGTAGAGTTTGTTTTTTTCTCACCCAGTTATGAAATTGATGATCATTAGCATCCGCTTGGTGAAACTGGTTAATCATACACCTGAATTTGATCCTACAGTGATCATATAGTGAGCATTCAAAAAAAGAGAGAGAAAGAGCGAAACAGTTGGCTCTTTGTTTCAGTATGAACTCTTGTCCTTGCTTTCAATTTGCCATAATACCCCATAGTTCAGTATACACACACACACACACACACACACACACACACACTGTCGACACAGATTTTTTTACTTTATGGTGATTGGCTGTCTTCCCTTCTTTCCCTTCATCGGATGTACACTTGCTCCACAGCAAAAGATGCATGTATCCCTGCTTCCGTAGTGGAATGAGATTTTCACTTTCTGTTTATTGTCGTCGTGACCTTCACATGACCTTCAACTCACCTGGGATCAGTAACTATCGTGGCGGCTCGGCAGAGCTGCAGAACATCCTAAGAGTTTGGGAAGTAATGATGCATAAATCATTTAAATAAAAATGACTATCATTACGTCTTTGAATTCTGTTGCTGGAAATAAGTTTTACTCAGGTTTACTGTTTATCTCTTTTTAGAACAAGTCTTACACTCAAAATTAATGAGCAAAATAGCAAATTCTGAGGCATTTTTGGTCACAGCAAATAATTTGTTTAGAATAAAACAAATCCACTACAGTATATGACAAAGAATTGTGTGGACACCTGACCATAAGAACTGCATGTGCTTTCTAAACATCCCAGTACACATTTAGTCTGCGTTTGCTGCTATAATAAGCTCCACTTTTCTGGAAGATGTTCTACTAGATGTTAGAGTGTGCCTGTGGAGATTTGCACTCATTAAATTGTATTGTATTGATGTAGGTGAGGTGAAGAGGTCTGACGTTCAGTCGGTGTTCTAATTCATCCCAAAGGTGTTAAAGTTTATTGCAGGCTACCCAAGATCTTCCAACACCATGTATACCATATCTTCATGGATCATTCAGTGATCATTGATACAACTTCACTCGAACAATTGCTGGGATTTGATCTCATTTGAACTGACCTTCCATTCAGAAGATCAGCAGCTTGATTACTGAGCGACCAAATCCAAGTAGTATTTACTCAGAGATTCTGTTAGAATATGTGTATTTGATTAACATTTATCAGGAAAAGCTATATCACATATACCATTTGATGTTATAATAAACTCCACTCTTCTGGGAAGATGTTTCACTAGATTTTGGAGTGTTAGTAAAGTCAGGTATTGATGTAGGTGATATGAGGAGGCCTGGAGTGCAATCAGAGTTCCAATTCATCCCAGATGTGTTCAGTAGGTTTAAGGATCAAAGCTCTATATCAGGCCACTTAAGATCTTCCTCTCCAAAACATGTAAAGCATATCTTCATGGAGCTGGTTTTGTGCACAGTTGAACAAGTGACAAATTGAATTATGCTGCATTTCTGTACAATTGTTTGCTTCCAGCTTTGTGGTAACAGTTTGAAGAAGAACCACATATGGCAGGAAAGTTCAGGTGTCCCAATACTTTTCTCCATATAGTGTATGATGGACCATCCAGGGCATTTTCTTTGCTATGTACTGCAGGCAGTTACCACTTTAGCAACAAACAGGAAGTAAGAAAGAGCTCTTATAAAGTTTGTGAAGTTTGAAGTAAACTTGCCTACAATCACAACTCGTCAGCTTCCCCCATTGAACGTCTCACATCGAAGATCGGAAATCAAATTCAGTGGACATCAACACCATCCAGTGGCAGTGGCTGCAGTTGCATTTAAACCTCTTCATAAACCGTCTCTCAGATACGGAGCATTGAGTCGTAATACCATGCTTTTAAAAATACTTTATTTTTTTTCTAAAAGATTTTTTTCCTGCATTTCACAAATAATATATACAAAAATCAGTGACAGGTGTCAATGTAAAGATACTGCGTCCATCTCGAGCAGGCCAATAAAAAAATATACATCAGCTTCTTGGGACAGATGCGTATGAACCGGAGTGAAAGAGAATCCCACAGTAAAAAAAAAACAAAAAACAGCGAATCCCTGATTTTTACATATCAGGCAACCTATTTATAAAAATAAATTGTCATGTTTTATTTGAATTTAGGAAAAATAGTGTTTTGCCAGGTGGAATGATGAATCACATTTTGCTGACTGTTTGAATGTTGAAATTTGCGAATTTTGATTTTGATGTTAACGTCAAAGGTCTGTGGTTCATTTCTCATTATATTAATATAATTAAATTAAAACACTGAGAAAATGTACAGTTCTGAACAATACATTTTCCTACACAATTTTTGTCCGTAACATTAAGTGGTGGACAGTAACGAAGTAAATGTAATTCGTTACTGTACTGTTTTTTACTACTTTTAAGTATTTCCATTTGGGACACTTCAACTTCACTACATTACAAAGTCAAATATATAAATTTTTACTCAACTGCATTTTATGAAATCAGTCATTCCTTTTTATTTATGAGGATTAAAAACTTGTCAAACACGCAGCAATTCACCAATCAGAGTCGAGCGAATGCTCTGTTTTTAACCTTGTATTGATTGTCGCTTGGCGTATCTACTGATCACCAACATACAGTTTAGCATTAGTTCAACACCAAGCAGAACATTTAGAGAGGAATACATGATGAAGAAACTCCAGTCTCGAACTCGCCACAACACACGTGACCTCATTTGCAAGATTTTTCTGAAGTAGTTGATGAAAGGTTTTGGGCTCTTGATAATTTTATTAGATATCAATCATTGTTTGACATTTATTAGGATTAATATCATTCTATTAATAGATCAGTGTGCTGAGAGTCACATTACAGTCTTTTCACATAAACTGAGTTGATTAAGACTCTTGTGACCAAAATGATAACAGGAACATTATAGCCATAATAAATCAAAGTACTTTGGATACTTAAGTACATTTAAAGCCTAAAACTTTTATACTTTTACTTTTAAGTTTAATGGGACACTTTTACTGGAGTTTTTCGTCCACCACTGGTAACAATAAAATCGAATAAAATCGAATCTAACATTATTTTTATTTATCAGTACTGGAATAAATGACTTTAAGAGACGTAATGTATGTGGTTGAAGTTTTAAACAAGGGTGTAATTACTATTAGTAATTGGTTTTGTATATCGTTCATGAGTAGAGCTTTTCTACATGGGTCTAGGAAGCCGATCGATCAGTTGATTATAGCCATGTTTTTACATGATGTGGTGGACATGGCAACCCGCCAGTTAGAAAATATACGTTGTTCTTTTTTTTTTTTTTTTTTTTTTTACATTGATTTTATTTTTGAGACTTTATAGTTGTTAGCCAGTTCGACTGGCTTTGTCAAACCAAGATAACTCAAGTTTTATAAATAATTTCTGCTTGGAAAAGAAATAAAAAGCTCACCTTGTTCCAAATTCAGAGAATGCATGAAATCATTGATGGAATCTATTTTACAATTAAAGAGGTTAAAAAATTTTTTTAGTAATTCCTAATGTATCTACCATTTGGCCAAATGTCTGGGGCATCTGACCATCACACACACACACACGCACCGCTTGAACAGCTTTAGTATCTGTTATATTGACCCCCAAAAGGCTTAGCAGTACATTTTGGGGCTTTAGGGTTTCATGCTCATTAAGCTACAAGAGCATTAGTGAAGTCAGACACTGCTGTTAAGAGACACTCGAGTTCTTCCACTCCAAACTTACACCACATCGTCATGAAGAATGCTGTATGGGTACAGGGGCATTAGCGTGCTAGAACATATTTGGAGCCTCTCAGTTCTAGTTGTATTCCTGCAACTGGACATTCTATACCATAGTGTTTCTGAGTTTAGGAAAGGCCCACATCACTGTGCGATGGCCAGTATTCCACAAACATTTGGCTACATAGACATAGTGTACTTTTATTACCCTTATATTCTTTTACTACCTCAAACCAATGGCCTCTCATGTTGTCAGCCATATAAAAAAAATCCTGTCACACCTGAGGTCTTCTTAAAAAAAAGAAAAAATAATAAATGCTCCAAAAATGCAAAAACTGTGCAAACGTTTGCTAGTGGTTTTGGCTTCGGAGATGTACACTTTGCCCTGCGATGAAAAGTGAATTTGGGAAGCACACAGGTGCTTTATTTATTTATTTTTCCTTTCAGTTCTCAACACAAGCACCAAAACGGAGTATGGAGTTAAAAGTAGCATTGCCACATCTGTCTATAAGAGAAAGCAGGCTCTAATAGCCCTGAGCACGTTTCATTCGGCGTAAAAAGTTCCTCTTTTCCTCAAGAAGCTCCTGGATCCGTTTGTTGCGTGTTCGTTCACGCAGGAAGATGCGCCCTTTCCTAGGAATGATGTTGTCCTCTGGGAACTCGTTGTCCACACCACTGATTTGAAAGGGAACCTCGATGAGATTGTTTTCTTCCTCTTTGATGGCCGGCCTGGATGCCGTTAATATCGTCGGTGCTGATGTGCTGACCGTCGCAGCGGATGGTATTGTAACGGATGATGTCGTCATGACGGACGATGGTTCAATACGTTCTTCGGGTCTTGCCGTTTCTTTAAAAGTCGGTATTAGTGTTGTGAATATAAGAGCCATGCTGGTATTGGTGAATGTTTCCGTCTGGTTCCAGCCTGAAGTGTTTACTTCATCATTCTCACTGGTTTGGATCATTGTTCCGACTTTTCCAGGCTGAGAGCCACTGCCAACTTGTAATCCATTGAAGTCAGCACCAGGGATGGTCACTGAAGTGAAATCGAACTGATTTATTCCAGTGGTATCTGTATTATTTTGTATCGCATCACCTTTAATAGACAATGTGACGTTATCGTTTGCACTCTGGGTTGTGAGATCGAATGACGTAGATGTTCTCGGCAAGAAGTTGCTCGGTGTGTTTAAACGAATGCTCTGAGTTGTAGCTTCTACCCTTGTGGCTGTTGTGAGGATCGTATATTCCCAGGTATTATATTCTCTAGATGAAACGCTATTTGTCGTGCTGCTCATCACTGCCACAGTTGGAGGAGCTCTTGTGGTTTTTACAGTGAAACCCGGGCTTGTGGTACTCACTCTTGGTGTAGTTAGTGGATGAGCCACTACTGTTGTAGGGACGATGTTTTTTGCGTTTGCCTTGCTGCAGGAATTGCAGCAGATGCGCTGGAATGCAGGTATATTGCAATACTGCTGCAGCGTCGCCATCTTGCACAACATAGAGCGGTCTGTGCGACACTGTGAGCCTATAACACAACAGAGTGGAGGTATCAGACAAGTTCAGGAAAATATGATGAGCTATGATTTGTGCATATTTGTGTGCAAAGAATTGTGTCTGTGTATGCTCCAGCCGAAAGATGGAAATACAGTACAAAGGGATACAGGAGAGGAGAGACAGCTTGTTCAGTATTGAAAAAACAGAAGGTTTTGCATTAGGATTCTTGGGTTTGCACTCAATTACTGTTACAGAACTTACAGTTCTCTTTTTTACACATTGTACTGTATAGCATATTATACAGGATGTACACTGGTTGGCACTATTTTGTGTATTTTGTGTATCTGTCCTTCACTGTTCTGTTTTGTATTGTCTGTTTGTACAGACTTTTTTCTTGCACTGGTTGCACGCGATGCACTTTATGTATATAGGACAACTTAATTATAGCCCTTAGCTCGGTGTAGTTTAATGTAGCTCTATGATGTTGATGTAGCACCAGGGTCCAGGAGAAATGTTGTTTCATTTCACTGTGTACTGCATCAGCTATTATTCCCATTGGGATGAATAAAGTATCCATCCATCCATCCATCCATCCATCCATCCATCCATCTATCGATTGTTCGTATTGGGACACCTGACTTTCCCAGCCATATGTGCTTTTTTCCCAAACTGTTATCGCAAACTTGGAGCACACAATTGTATAGGATGTCTTTGTATCTGGTAGCATTACATTTTCTTGGAACTAGGAGATCCAAACCTGTTCCAGCATAACATTGCCCTTGTGCACAAAGCAAACTCCATGAAGATATGATTTGCATGGGTTGGAGTGGAAGATCTCCCGCTATAGAGCTCTGATTTCAACCCTTTAAATGAAACACCTTTAGGATGAATTGGAACGCTGACTGCACCGCAGGCTTCCTCACTTCTTCACCTAAATCAATACCTGACTTCACTACAGTTTTTCTCATTTGCTTTGAAACGTTTCTCAAATCATCCTTAATATTTGCAAAGCAGTAAAGTGCGTTTCTCAAGACAATGTGTACAAACAGCACAACACATTGGAATTCTTCCAAAAGCCTGTACTTATCTCAAAATTCTTAGTTCATCTCTCAAACTTAAGTATTTGTGTCAATGAACATCTCATTCCCATTAGAATGAAAAGTCATTGTTTACATCAAAATCATCAAAATGTTTAGTCGTGTTTCAGTATGACGCTGCACAGTTTCAGTATTTTTTGATATAAACTATGGTTTGGGTCACAGTGACTGAAAATGCACAAATTTGAATTTCTTTTGTACGGTATGTATGAATTTCAGTAGCACAAATTAATATATTTGAATATTTGATTTATATTGATTGCAAGAGACCAGACAGGATTCACACTTTCACTGTACTGTACTAGTGTACATTTTCAGAATGTATAATTCTGTGTTTTTCTCTGTCTGTAGAGTCACTTTTACAAAATTTGAAAAAAGTTTAATGTAAATTTTAGATGACAGATGTTGACAACTGGTTTGACCATTTTGCATACAATGTCGTACACAATGAACTGATGCTGAGATGTTTTTGGGGGTTAAAACTATTCAGGTGAAACCAGTATAATATATTTTGACCAACATGAACATAAACAACTGATAATGTAGGAAACAGCAGACACTTGTACACAATCCATTAAATAAATGCACAAAAGCGTTCGCAATTCGATCAAAGCAACTAGAAATGTTCTTATGATGAGCACAAGTGAGTAAATGCTGTGGGGCTTTTGAGAAATTTCATTTCTGGCCTGAGAAACGCCAAAGCAACTGAGAAAAAAATACCCATGCGTCTGAATGAACACAATTGTCCACAAGCACACTGCAAAGTCTAGAGGCACTTTTTCCCAGAAGAGTGGAGGGAATTACAAAAGGAAATTGAGACTAAATATAAAAAAGCGATGCTCAAAAAGCACATGCCATATTTCTGACATCCGGTAAATAGAAGAAAAAAAATCAGAAGTGTTTTTGGCTGAGAAGACAGAACGAATGCTTGAGACTGTTCACTTGGTTGTGTGTTCCAGTCGAGCTAGCCTGCTACTCATTTTTGGAGGCGCAGCATCTATTTCAATTTATTTGATCTTGCTTTTGTTAGACTGCCGAACAAGCCTGCCATGAAAAGTTGGGCTTTTTTTCCCGTTTCTCATTATCAAATGCTCATACTTGAAAGTTGTTTTGAATATCAGTACACTATTAGGAGGAGTGTGGATTTGTAATCCATCAACCAAACACGCAGAAGACGGGTTCCAATGATTCCTCATTTAGCAAGAATTTAAAAATGACAATGAGCATCCTTACATTCAATGCATCGAATGGGTTCTACATAATCAATTGACATTGACATCTTGACAAATTGAGCCCCTGGACAAGAAGACACTATATGGACAAAAGTACTGGGACATTTGACTTTTCCAGCCACAAAGCTGAAGACACACCTTTGTATAGGATTGAATGTGGTGGCATGGGATGTTCCTTTTTACTTGAACTAGGAGACCCTAAAACCTATTCCAGCATAACAGTAGCCTTGTGCAAAAAGCCAGCTTTATGAAGATATGCATTATATGAGTTGGAGTGGAAGATTTCCTGCTATAGAGCCATCAAGCCTATTGAACACCTTTGAGATGGATTGGCACGCTGACTGCACCCCAGGAGTCCTCACCTCACTCTACATCAGTACCTGACTTTACTAACACCCATCTATCTGAATGACCCTAAATCTCTCAAAATCTCACTCTAAATTCTTGTGGGACATCATCTCAGAAGAGTGGAGGTTTATTATAACAGCAAATTGGGACTAAATTAATGTGATATTAAAAAAAAAAACACCAACCTATCTTATTACACCTTTGACCATATACTGTATTATACTGTACACCCATAATGACTATAAAGAACCATAATCTCAGAGAGAGAGAGAGAGAGAGAGAGAGAGAGACACAGAAAAGGCAGCCGTTTTTTTTGTTTTGGGTTTTTTTTTTTCCGTCTTTTTCAGAACACATTTTTATTCCTACGTTTGCAGTTGTTCATGACAGAAACTGAAACAATGAGATGCACTTTTCCCGTTCCGTTAAATATATAGGTATAGAGTTGTTCTCTTAAGAAAAATAAATTGACTGTATTGAAAGGTACAAGTTCACAGTAACTTTGGTAAAACACTTCATTACTTTGAGACCAGTCAATCCATTAGTAAATCAAAGAGTCACAAAAATAAATCAGTCATTGGTTAAATAAAATACAGGTATTTCGATGACGATGTAAAAACTGGCATGGCACACGTAAGTGTCATATATATA
>JAAIIK010000052.1:1814795-1840163 GCA_014706435.1 Silurus glanis | reverse complement strand
GTGTGTGTGTGTGTGTGTGTGTGTGTGTGTGTGTGTGTGTGTGTGTGCGCGAATGGGTGCAACTTCTCCACACATTTCCTTAATCATTACTTTATTAGTCTCAGAGGCTCCACCCACAGACCTAGTGATGTTGACTTATAATGCATTATAAGTGGCAGCATGTATAACATGGCCGAGTGATTTTTCTGCATCGCTCCACAATGAAACCATGACTGACTCGAAATAAAAAGAAATGATCTGAAGTGGAGTTATACATGCTCACAGCAGTCCTGAGATGCTGTAGAAGCACTCCATAATGCATTATAGTGTCAGGGGGCAAAAGTGTGTTTAAAGGGGTTGGGGGGGATTGGGGTAGGTCACTTACCGCTGTGCACATCATGTATCCGGCGCCGAAGTCAAAGCGACACTGCTCGTTCATGGAGTAGTGCAGGCCTGGCAGCTGGGGCAGCTCCTCCCACGTGTGCTCAAACGGGTCGTCCCTCAGGCAGTCATACGAGCTGCATAAAGGAGCATATCGTGGCACGTATAAACATTTTTTTACTGAAATTAAACAGTAATATAAAATTCATAATTATACAAAACTGTACAGTAAGTTCATTCATTTCTTCATTATCTGTAGGTGTACTGTAAATAGGAATACAGCTTCTGCTGACCACTCGAAGTGCTCTGTGTGTACAGGCGCAGTATGTGTGTGTGTGTGCGTGTGTGTCTTCAGTTTTACTTTAAGTAGAATCCCAGCTCCTGTGGACCAGTGGAGGTGCTATGTGTGTATGTGTGTGTAAGTGAACGCATGTGTGTGAGCACTCTAAATAGCAATCCAGCTCCTGCTGACCACAGGAAGTCCTTTGTTTGTGTGTGTGTGTGTGTGTGTGTGTGTGTGTGTGTGTGTGTGTGTGTATGTATTGTATGTGTGTGTTCTCTCACTGTAAATAGCGGCCCAGTTCCTGCTGGCTACAGCGAGACCAGTGAAACCTATGGAATGCAGCCTGCACCAGGGGAGCCATGATGCTGCCCATCTGCACCTCATCCCCACATCGATTCCCCTGACCATCATGCTCCATTCCCAGCCTGCAACACACACACAATATATTTGACACAATATAATTGCGTAGTAAAGTTGTAAAGGTTTGTGGATGGATTTTGGAGCGTTTAAGTGTGTATAAGAGTGCAGGTGGAAAGATACTTACACATGACCGGTCTCGTGGGCCACCACAAAGGCAGAGGAGAAACCGTCCTCGTGGTTCAAAGTGCAGCTTCTGACTGGATGGCACATACCAGTCACGGGTGCATATCCTGATAAAACACATCGCAAATTGATTAAGGGGGTCACAATTAACTCTAAGATTTCAGCAGACATCTGAGATATACATTTGTGTGTGTGTGTGTGTATGTGTGTGTGTGTGTGTGTGTGTGTGTGTGTGTGTGTGTGTGTGTGTGGGTCTCCAGTACCCTGCATCCCTGTTGGTCCGAACTCTTGGCGTGTAAGGAAAATGGCATGGTCATGGTAGTCTTTGTCGTTAGTGTCCTTCCTTTGCTGCTCAAACGCCCAGCGGCACACATTCTCCAGACTCTGAGACGGGTTTCCCAGCTCGATCAGATTCGTAGACTGGAATCAAAGCCAAAAAATAAATCATTCTAACTGACTTACAAAATTAACATCCCAAATCACACAGCTGCGAAGTGAAAATAGTTTCAAATAGAATCCAATGTATCGTAATTTCTTATTAGATGGCAAAAAACAATAAACCAAATATATGAATATTAAATGTATTTCTAGACATTTTTACTGCTCAGGCTTCAAATAGTCCTGTTCTACTGGCTGTGCGCTGGGTTGTGCAGTGTTTCCAGACTCATGGACTAAATTCAAAGGAGATAAAACTGAAGTTCAAGCTGAGTTTATGAATGTAAGTGAACTGGTATCATTTTCCTCTGTTCTTGTCCCATACAAACATCAACAGTTTTCTGAAAAGTGGGTGGTCAGTGAGAGAAGTTCTCAGCTTATAGATACTCACTTCAAAAGACATTAAGTTCAACTAGATAAGTAAAATTCTTCATGGCAAATGTTGATGTTGGACAATTACTGGTAGGTAAGATAGATGGCAAATAGAGTGATAGAGTGAGAGAGTAATCCAGTAGACTGATGGAGAGAGTGTGTTATTAGTAGAAAAACAGAAGGAGTGAGAAGTAAGTGTGTGTGTGTGTGTGTGTGTGTGTGTGTGTGTGTGTGTGTGTTTGGCATTGTTGAAAAGACAGTCCAGGCTCTGAATATTTGGTCAATTGTAAATCTATGGGAGGTTTTGTGATATTGGATAATCAGCTATGGAAGTACAGTAAGTCAGATCGGGTCAAAATATACACATGCGGCAGGGGAGGTTTTAGCTTAGTGGTTTAGGCATTGGACTTTGGATCCGAAGGTCATGAGTTTAAATCCCAGCCACACCAAGCTGCCACTTCTGGACTCTTGTGCAAGGCCTTTTACACCATAACTGCTCAGTTTTATGAATACGATAAATGAGAGCAAATGCCAAATACCATAAATGTAAATGTAAATGAAGAGCCTGCAAAGTCTGACAAAGGACTGTACCATGAAATGTTCCCAATTTGATTTTCTGAAAAGGGAAAGACGTTCCAATCAGTCAAACAAAAATACAGCTTGATAACTAAGAACAGTAAAGGCTGTACTGGGTTTTGTGTGCGTGTGTGTCAACAGTCTAACATTTTCAATGAAAGTCAATAAGAATTTTGGCTATGATCGGAAAAGACTGATTCCGATCAGTTAGAAAAGTTACACAAAAGCCAGGAAAGCACACTAAGTCAGAACAGGCTGAAGGTCTGTGGTGAGTTTGGCGCATGTAACATGAAAAGACCAGGGTTTGGAAATCTAGGGTTTCATAATAATAATAATAATAATAATAATAATAATAATAATAATAATAATAAGCAGGAAAAGAGAGTCTGCTTTATCAAGTCAACATGAAAAAATAAAATATCTGTATAATAAAAATAAAATCTGTAAATTGGTATCAGATTCCTGCTTTTAGATTCTGTGTAAAAAAAAAAAAAAAATTGTGAAATTAGTCTTCTTTTAGACACACAGTTAAAACACAATTCGGTCTTCGAAACCAAATAAAAAATGTGACGTTAAATAGTAATACACAGGTCATGCTGCTGTTCAAAACATTACTCCAACTGGTGCTGTGACGTGGCCACCGCAAGCCCAAGATCATTTCCAGATGTGTGTCCTGAAACTGACTTCCTTCCTTTCCACTCTGCTGAGTTCATGGGCCCGGGGAGGAGAACGCTCAAAAAAACCCCCCACAAGTGCGATGATCAGATCCAGCCAGTAGAGAGCGACGTTGGTGTTGTGATGCTGAGTGCTGCAAGCTGTACTCACACCAAAGCTGTCACTCTTAACATCACTCGTAGTGCTAATCACGCTATCATCACTTATTAAAATAGCAGAGGACTATTTTAGTGATTGCTTACTAAATATTTCAGCAGGAGAAGAACCAATATCTTGCACTGGGCCTGGTTAAATGGCTTCAGAAGGCATATTTTCTAGTTTTCATTCCACACTTGTGATACCTTTCTCGATTTTGTCCCACCCAGAATCATGGGTCGTATCGTTTTCGATCATGGTGAGGTTGAATTCCTCAAATCTGATTGGTCAGGAGGTGTCAAGCTTGTTTTATATCAGGTCATTTCTGACAGCAGATCAATTCAAAGATATTTTAATATGCTCAGGCTAATATGTTAGAATTTCTGTGTTTTTACAGAAGTCCCAGGAACTTGTGAATGTTTGGTGGATGCCATATGTAATCAAGCACTAATAATAAAACGACTGACAAAAAGCGTGCAGGAAAAAAAAGAGTAAAATCACTACATACTTGTCGTATTTACAGTTCAATCCAGTACAAGATGTACTTATAAATGTCTCTCATTATATTCCTGCATAAAACTTTGTACCATTGCAAATACAATGTACATATTCCATTTTGTGAATGTATATATCCCACATTCTCTCGCATTTTGTGCCTCACACACATACTGCACTAATACAACTTCATATATATGTTAATATATATGTTTATACACCGATCATAAATCTACGATTATAAATCATATGTTTATGACCACCATTATGAGCAGTAACAGCATTAACATCTTCAGCAATTTGAGCTACAGGAGCTCGTCTGTTGGATCAGGACCACACGGACCAGCCTTCGCTCCCTAATGAGCAGGTCCAATCATTATAATAATACTATACGAGCAGTCCCTGTCTTACGATGGGGACGCGTTCCGATGACCACCTCGTAACTTGAAAATATCGTAAGTCGAGACATGGCCTAGCCTTCTTTTTAAAGAGTCTTCAAGAATGGTGATCAGTATGAAGTAGTATACTGTAATTTTGATAATAATTTAATAAATGACAGTACATAATTTATCAATCAGAGCAATTTACAGTACCGTACTGTATAAACTATACAGTATATATGTATGTGGCAGTGGACACGGTCCTCGAGTGGAGGCCAGAGCATAAGCTGCGATATTTGCAAAACTTTTAATATTCGTACAATTTTTGTGATATTGCTATCAGCATCATAAGATAGAAAAATCGTAATTCGGGGACCATCTGTATAAGATTAGCATATCCCGTCATGCTAAACCTTTTCTGATGTCGGGGAAAGTGGTAACTTAATGGTTAAGGTGCTGGGTTACTTGTAAGAAGGTCAGGGGTTCCAGCCCTGACAATTCACTCTGACCCCAGCTTCCTACATCGTTAGGATATACAATATGAAGAAAGAATTTCACTGTGCTGTAATGTGCATGTGACAAGTAATGTTCATCTTTGTTCAAACATTTGTAGTTTTTCCACCACAGAAAAGTCTCCAGGACATGAAAGCAAGGAAAACACAGAGGCCAATGAGAGAGTGAGGGCTTGTAACTGCTATAATCTAAGTGTTAATGAGAACTAACTCGTCTCAGACATGTTCCACCGAGGCAACACTGTACAGGTCAATATGACAGAACACGGTCTGGTCTTCACCTATTCAGAAAACACACAGACGCTGATTAAGATCCAACTGGATTGAACTCTCCATGTAATCTTCCTATCCTAATCTCCTAATCTCTGTTAGTCTAAAATCAGCCAAGTACGCACACTCGCATTTTCTCCCAGGTTTTCTTTTTTTTTTTTGGGTGTGTCAGCTCAAGGACATACACACACACATACACACAGCTACACTCCATCTCTCTTTCTCCAGAGAGCAGATGGGAAAACAAATGCATGATGTAGGAACCTTGTTTAAGGTACTCGGGGTCAGTTGGCTGATCAGTTTGCGCTGCTGCTGCCGGCAACGGTTGCCACAGTAATTGGGGATGATGGACAGCCTGCTGCTGAGACAGGCAGGGCTGCATGCTGATTGGGCCTGAGGAGGCGAAGGCATGTAGATGGGGCATGGATGAGAAACAGAAGGATGGATATGATGGAATTGCAGGCAGATATTTGTGACAAAAAAAATAGGAAATGAGAGACAAAAAAGTGGAAAAAGGTTTAATGGAGGTTTAGAGAGAGGAAGAAGCAATGCTCTGATGAGGATGCTTGATAAAAAGACAGAAACAGGTCTGGATTTGGCTGGCAGGTAAATGTGGGGCAGTTTTTTTTTTTTGTTTTGTTTTTTTTTTTTAATCCAGATAGACAAAGGCTCTAAATCAGCACGAGACACCATCTGCCCCAATGCTGTGTTTAAAGTCATCCGGAGTCTCACATCATGCTGTATATCAGACATGCAGAGATGATTATGTCAAAACTATTGTAATTTATTGTAGTGTTTTTAATGTTTTAATGATTTATGATTACACTCTTGGTGTAGTCCGGTTCCTCTCAAGGATTCATCCTCATAACATCTAAGGAGGTTTTTCCATGCCACAGTTGCCCCAGGCTGCTCATTGGGGATAAATACAGATACATTTAAATATAAGTAAACTTTGTTCTACAATTCTTACATTGTGTCAAGCTTCTTTGAGACATTGTCCATTGTTAAAAGCACTATACAGTAATGAAATGAATTGAATTGTGATTTTACACAAGGTTACTGGGTTGGTGAAAGGAAGTTTTTGCTTAGTGGTTAAGGCTCTGGGTTACTAATCGGTAGGTCGAGGGTTCAATTCCTAGTATCGCCGATCTGCCACTCATGGGCCCTTGAGCAAGGCCCTTAACCCTCTGCTACAGAGACATTTGATGTTTAATATGTTACATACATTTGACAGACGGCGATGCTGCAATGAGTCGTTCGAGATGTTTTGAGTGGCATGCGTGCTTCAAGAGCGGACGAACATCATTGGAAGACAACAGGAGATCAGGAAGACCTTCAACGAGCTCAACCATGAAAAAATCTAAACCATTCAGCAACTTGTGCATGATGATCGTCGACTCGCCAGACCTTCCCGAAGACGAAGATCCAACTCAAAGGTCGCTGTTTTGAGACAGTTGCGGAGACCCAGTGCGAATAGCAGAAGGTGCTTGACACGCTTCGAAAAAAAAAAGACTTCTAGGACACGTGATAGTGTGTAAACATAGATGATAACGTAGATAGTACTTTCTTATAAACAGAGCTTGTCTCGAAACTTTTTGGTACCACAACATAGACACTAATTCCTACACTTCTACAGTAATAGTCATAAATATATAATACAAAGGAATCTATTCACTTGTGCTCCTGCAAGCTTACAATTCTACCCAAGGTTTTAACTACCTAAAGTGCTACTTGGAACCTTCTGTGAAATGTTGTAGAACATTCATGATAAAATTAAGCAGTTGTCTTTAGGTATATAATATATTTCCATTTCTACTTCATGAAATGTATTCCAAAAATGAGGTCACTTGAAAAAAGGAGAAAGGTTTCTCCAGAACCTGCTGATTGATCTCAAGTTAGTTCCTTACAAATACTGACCTTCACTGATCGAGCAAAGCTCAGACTCCTTCTTGCCAACACACACGACTTTGTGCAGTGAGGTGTGCGTGTGTGTGTGTGTTTATATGCGAATGCCACAAAGATCAGATGGGTCTTAGAAGCCCATCATGGCGGTGATGGCGTTGGGGTAGTGTGTCACTTAATCTCAGGACATCCTCTCATCTCATCTCCTCTTACACCAAGCAGGAAGAGTGAGAGAGAGAGAGATTTTACAGCAACGCGTTCGCAAACGAGGAAGCACCATCATTGATTGTTTATCTTGCAGCTACTTCCCAGAATGCTCTTCTGTGATCCACTGGGAAATGGTGAGGGAAGGGGTTCAGGGGGCATCCAGAAGCCAATTGCATAAAATCAGTGTTCTGTGTGTTTTTGGTGCAGAGCTGTGAAGGTGTGCTACTTTGAAAACGCTCCCCCTGGGAGTAACATGCTTTTAGTATTAGTCCATCGAAAAAAAAAAAAACATGCCCTAGTGCTTGGACGGTGTCCATCTGAGGAGGGAAAGGGGTGTGTGTGTGTGTGTGTGTGTGTGTGTGTGTGTGTGTGTGTGTGTGTATGAACAAGCAAACAAGTTTGTTCAAGAGTAAAATGTACCACAGTGTACACTATATTGGTATTAGACAGCCATCTTTCAAGGTTTTTAGTTTTAACCAAATTTTACGCCGACATCAAACGTGTCAATATGAATTTGGTCAACTTAAAACATTTTAATAAAATAAAGGCTTAAATATAACAGACTGGTGCCTAAATTGCTTACCTTCGGGCTGCTATTACTGATTACTGTTTTAAAAGATATATTTGTGGACAGAATGATTGATTTTAGCTAGCTGTGTGGGACCTCTTGATGTAATTGCTAGCTACATTACTAGCTTTGCTAGTCAGTTAGCTATGCATCAACTAAATATATGAAGCTAGTACATACATTAATTTAGCCAGGTACATTTTATGTAACTCACATTCAATATAGATGTCTTTAAAAAAAGTGTCAAAAGTCATCTTTCCCATTCTTCTAATAAACTAATTACATTTAAGTTACTTAACGTTTCACCTGGAGATTCTGCTAGAAATGCAGTACTACTTGATGTACACAGTAGAGCAGTGTTTTGGAAAGTTGTATATACAGTATAGTTAACAGAGAAAGTGAATATTTTTAATATATCTTGTAGCTAAAACTTTTAGTTTCAGTAGACATATTTGTGGGTGGAGCTAAGTGAAAAGCCTTTGCAATGCTTGAACTAATTGTTACATGTAAGTTACATGACATAGTGGGATAGTTAGCTAGTTATGTAGCCATGTTTTCATGTTTAACGGTCATATTTGCAGATGAAATAATAGTTGGCTTAGTTGATAATTTCATGTAATCTCTATGTATTTTGCAATCTGGTGTTAAGATAACTAGCTAACCATAGGTTATGGTAAAATATCAAAGTTTGAAGAGCTAGTGAGATACAGACTATTAAGTAATGCTGCGATAAGATCATAAAGCGGGATAACCAAATGCAGGAAAGGGTTATTTGACCTAATTATATGTAATGAGTCATTATATAATGTTAGTGTTCTATTGTTCTACCAGACTTCCTTTATATTGTACCATATGTGAAAAGCTGTCTCAGATGTCCCATTAACCCCAGAATGGAGAACAGTGACATGCTGATTTACCTTTTTGGCATCCACCAAGACGATCCGCACCAGAACCACGTTGATCCGTGCTCCCAGAGAATGGTCATGGTAGATTTCATTCACCTGGAGAAATAAAAAACATAGGCTTTATTTGATATAGGGCTAACATTCAGTGAGCCAAAACAGAAATGTATTTAAGAAATGTATTTATTGGGAAAATGCATCAGGAAAATCCCAGCTTGTTAGGAAGCTATGGGTCAGAGTGTAGGGTCAGACAGGATACCATGCCCCTGGAGAAGAGAGGATTAAGGGCCTTGCTCAAGTGCCCAACAGTGGCAGCTTGGTAGTGCTGCGAATTTCTGCTGCCACAAATGGCCCCATTATTTCCATTTGCATCTTATCTACTGCATATATCGACTGTATCATTTAGCATGCAACATACTGTTACTTCTACCTCAACCTACCACAAACCTGTTCCAGTATGACAGTGCTTCTGTGCACAATGCCAGCTCCATGAAGAGTTCAAGTTCAAGCACCTTTGGCAACAAAAAGACTTAAGGCTGTAATTGAGTATAATGCTAAAAGCTTGGCACACCTATTTTTGGGCAGTTTCTCCCGTTCTTCTTTGCAGAACCTCTCCAAATGTGTTCAAGTCTACATTCTGGCTGGGCCACTCAAAGTCAGATAGCCTCTCCTTTGTTATCTTGGCTGAGTGCTTAAGGTCGTTGTCCTGTCCTGTTGTTGGAGCAGGCTTTCATCACTGCATTCATCTTTCCCTTTGACTAGTCTCCCAGTTCCTGCTGCTTAAAAACGGCATGATGCTGCCACCACCATGCTTCACTGTAGGGATGGTATTGACCAGGTGATGAGAAGTGCCTGGTTTCCTCCAGATGTGAGTCTTGGCATTCAGGCCAAAGAGTTAAATCTTTGATTTATGACACCAGAGAATTTTGTTTCTCATGATCTGAGAGTCCTTCAGATGCCTTTTAGCAAACTCCAGGCGGCTGCCGTGTGCCTTTTACTGAGGAGTAACCACCAGACAGGCCTGATTGGTGGAGTGCTGCAGAGATGGTTGTTCTTCTGGAAGGTTCTCCTTTCTCACTGATAAACACTGGAGCTCCCTGACTAAGGCCCTGCTCACCCAATCAATCAGTTTGGCCATTTGGCAGTTACATAACACAGAACACAGTCTCCTTCGGATTGGTGAACATACTTACGGTGGTTATGACCTGAAAGCTAGATTTTGGTCTCATGAAACAAAATACAATGCTGCCCAAAGCTTCTATCTTACAACATTTCGAAGCTTGACATCCCTAGGCTGTAATGTTTACGATTTTTCCTTTCTCCTTCACCATCTTTCTTATTGTGTCCTGGAAAACTAGCAAATCTCTGCAATTTGAGACATGAAACTTTGTTTGATTGGGTCATTATGGTAACTAGCTATTTAAGTATCTATTTATTTATATCTATATAATGTAGATTTTCAAGTATTCATCTTTTTCATTTTTTTTCTTGTCCCCAATGTAAATGGATGATGCAACTTTATGCATACAACAAGATTTACAGATTTGGAGTAAAAAAAAAAAATGGTCACAAATGACAGTTCGAAACTATTAGAAAAACAATTCTGAGTAGACATTATTTCGGCTTCTCCCGTTAGGGGTCGCCAGAGTTGATCATCCGCATGTTCGATTTGGCACATGTTTTAACGCTGGATGCCCTTCCTAACGCAACCCTCCCCATTTATCTGGGTTTGAGACCGGCACTAAGAGTGCACTGGCTTATGCAACCCTATGGGCTGGGGTTGGTTCCCTGACCAGGGACCGAACCCGGGCTGCAGCAGTGAGAGCGCCGCATCCTAACCACTAGACCACCAGGGAACCTAATTCTGAGTAGACATTGATTTTCAATTTTTGTTTCAAATTATTAGTCAATATTTTAAACAATCATTTTTGTTCATGTAATTTCATGATAGAAAATATTAAGTTCTAAAGGGGCAATTTACGTGCATAATATTTTTCTTTTCAGCCAATTAAAAGTAAAAGATGCCCCTCATTATGCTCTACCCATGTTGTGCTGCAAGTGGTTTCTTGAGTAATATAAGAAATAATAGACACGTCTGAGTCATTGAGGCAAGACTTCACCGGTATTGAAATACTGAGCAACCTGTTTAACTGCACATTTCTCTATGGTGACCTCTCACACTAACGCCTTGCCCGTCTTTACTTATCCAGTTTCCTAAAGAAAGGGACTGTGGGAAAAACGCTCCGTGACTGAAATAAGCGACGGAGACAAGTAAATTGGCCCTAAAGTTCAGACATGGAGTCTTCTGCCTCCCTGGAAGCCTGCTAATGAGACACACATATACACACAACCAACAATAATGAGATTTATTACAGACTAGCCAAACTACCTGTCTGTTCCACCATCTGTATGTTTACTTATTCGTCTTCTTTTTTTTTTTCGTTTTCTATATTGTTCTGTCTTCCTGTTCTTCTCTGCAGCTGACATGTGGACCTCGCCTGGCCATTAATGCACCTGATCACAAACAATATAATGATCGGTCACTCATCGCATTGCTCTTTCTGGTACACAGTCACATTGCTTGGAGCCACATTAATGTGAATACCTGAGAAAAAGGTGCCAGACTGTCTGGGCACTTCAGCAAGATGGTGCAAATATAAACACAACTCAGAAGTGACACATGGCAACTGCGATAAGTAGGGAAAAAAATACTTTATAATGACACGGCATTGTTGGTTAGACTAGTTTAATCTGAATATTCACAGCACTGAAAGGTAGTAGTAGTAATAATCACAATAATCACAATAATAATAATAATAATAATAATAATAATAATAATAATAGAAAAGAATGTAAGAAATAGGTATTTTGTAAGCCTGCAACAGTTGTAACCCTCACGCTGATTACAATGTAAAAAGGCACATTGTGTATTATTCTTAGACCTCTAATAATCAATAAGAATTTTTTTAAATCAGTTGACCAATAGTGGTAGCTTGTTGGTACTGGGGTTTGAACCCTCACCCTTCTAATCAATAACTTTTTTAATCACTGAACAAATTTAGATTTTCAAATGGAAATCTTAACTACCATTTGAAGGTCAGTCAAACACATTTCTTAGTACATGCTAACAAGCAAGCGCCAAATGCTGTATTCAAATTTGCAATGCTAAAATTAACTTCCAGTTTTCTTTAAACGCAATGTTTGAAGTGAAAATCCCCCCTTAATCATCTGTGTGTCCCTGGAAGGGCATAGAGGCTTCTCACTGATCCTTAGATCTGACTGTCTGAATGCTAATGTTCAGAAAATGAGAGTGGGTTTTTCCCAGGTTTGCACAGCACCCTGGGAATGGTGTCTTATAAGGACATTTCTTGTGGTGGCCAAAAACCTCAACAAACCCTGTCAAAAAAGACACGATGAAACTGATATCCCCGCATCAGAAGCTCCACCAGAACTCATTGTAACTCTATTGCGTTTGTGACGGTATGGATTCCGTGTTGTCTTCTACACTGTGATGTGGCCCTATCCTTGCTCTGGCTTTCTTTCTCTCCCTCTCTAATTCTCTCTCTCTTTCTATCTATCTCTCTGTATGTTAATGATTGTAAAAGTGCAGTTCTCATTAGCGCTGCCCTGCTTCCTGGCCTTGCACAGAAGCTCAGAGTTTCATCAGTTTCTCCACAGCCTACAGGTAACTAATGGAGACCTAGAGGTCGGCAAGTCAGAAAATCATTAATATCTAATTAATAATGCAGTAGGGGCCAGTTGGGAAGACAGGGAATAAGGATGTGGGGAAACTGAAACAGGAAGAAACCAAAGAAGATAGGGAAAGATGGGTTAGATAACACTGATGTAGCACGGGTATACAGAACAAGGAGAAACAGTAGAAAGAAAAAAAAAAGCAAATCACAAAAACAGGCAAAGGCAAAATGCACCCCCCCCCCCACACAGGAACCTTCGCCATAGGAAAGTGCCACATCAAATTCATCAAACCATCCGTATTCGTTTAGAGAGTGCTGCGGTTTTATTTTTTGATCTCATCCAAAAGGTTCCAACCAGCGAGTGTGTGAAACCTGCCACTTAAATATATATCCAAATAATACGTAGGAGACAACAAAGGGAAGAAAGTTTCAGGAAGGAATTCCTTCAGAGCCCCTTGACCTCTTACGCTTACTCCATCGCACCATCCTTATTTCCCCCCACTCTTAATATGGTGGAGGAGAACATGCCACAGCGGCGTGTGCACATGGTCCACATTCTCTCTGCCTTATTACTGAATGTCTGCCATTTTCACCTGACATTTTGGACTATTATTACCTGTCTGACATTTCAGCGCCAGAACAGCATGTCTACAAAGAGCTGATTACATAATGGCCTCTCTGCTCACGCCTTGTTTACTCCTGAGCACTAATACGGAGGAAGCAATTAATATCGCCGACACGCAGTTCACACAATTAGTGCTTAGCGTGAAGGTTTGTGATCCGTTACTCATCAACTACTGATCCACTGACAGGACATAAGGAACAAATTTGCTCCGAGTTCCCCATCGCTGCATAGAGGAACGTCAATGGGCTTCGAGGGTGTTTTTCCCTGGAAAGCTTTCACAGTTGACTACTGTTGGTAGGACTCACAGCTGTGTCATGTGACGTCCATATTTGTCGGTCCATTACCACATTTGTATACAGAAACACAAATGGTAGAATATAAAAAGTGCAGGAAATATTTCATAACCTACAAAAAATTGGAATGCATTCTAATGCTTCACATACTTTTTTTTTTTTCCACCAATTAGCCAACTGTTTAAGCTATTTCTTCTCTAAAAGTTCTATTCGAACTAAACCATATGTCATGGTAATGCAGCCAAAAAGTATGACTGCATTGCTTATGAATCATTTTACTGTATGATGTATGCATGGCTGTCCCTCAAAAAGTACACATCATTACATCATTATTTGATGCCAAACACAATATATGATGTAATATAATTTTCCTTCACTTGAACTAGGAGACGCAAACCTGTTCCAACATGACAATGTGCATAAAATCAGCTTCATGGAGATATGTTTTATATGAGTTGGAGCAGAGGATCTTGAGCGGCTTGCTATAGAGCTCTGACCTCAACCCTATCAAACATCTTTAGGATGAATTGAAACACTGACTGCATTCAAGGCCTCCACACCTCACCTACATAAGTTCCTTTAGAATTTACTAACCCTCTTTTGGGTGAATAAGCACAAATCCCCACAAGCACATTCCAAAACATTGACAGTAAGATCACACCAGTCTGTCTGTGAGTCTTTAAAATGTTAAATATGATCTAAAATATAAATGGATTTCATGTATCTTTGGTAAAAAAAAAAAGTAATTGATTTCTTCCTCATTCTAATAAACCTGTTAAAGCTGCTTGTGATTTTTTATTTAATTTTTTTTTACAGATTTTGGCCTTGAGATGTCTGTGATTAGGTCTACACAGGTCACTGCTTCGCTTCTCACGCAATAAAATTTCCATTCAGCGATTCAACCGACTCCCACGCTGAGATCGACATGTTCTCATCCAGTGAGAAAATCTATTCTCAAAGGAAATGCAGAACCACACACACACGCCCCTACAATCATTAAACAAGACTTACTGTAAGATGTTTTATTTCTAGATTTCTAAGGACCTTAAAAAACATAATAAATAATAAACCTAAATACCCTAAACTTTGTTTATCTTCATGACATGTCACACTCTTCTGTAATAATGTTGAAATTTTTTACTTCAGCTTTGGTCCCCACAAGTCTAAATATGCGCGCGCGCGCGCACACACACACACACACACACACACACACACACACACACACACACACACACACACACATTTCTTGAGTCTATAGTCTAGAAAAAACTCAATGGTACACAATCAATGTCAGATACATGCTAACTTTCATACGCACACACACACGCACGCACGCACGCACGCACACACACACACACACACATAATAATTTCTTGATTTCTTGAGTCTATAGTCTAGGAAAAACTTAAAGATAAATGCTCAGTATTAGACACACACACACACACACACACACACACACACACACACACACACACCTGAGAGCACAACACACAATACACACATTAAACAACCTCAACTCCATCAAACAAACACACACACACACACACAAACACACACACACACACACACACACACACACACATACAAGGATTAGCTCAAACCTCTCATCACACTTCCTTGTCTTTTCCCGCTCTCCAGAAAAGACCTGCTCTCCAAAAAAAAAAAAAAAAAAAAAGAGCAAAGTCAATGTTCAAAAACAAAGTGGCGATGCGTGGGAGAGCGCCTGTAACAATATTTTTATATTCCTGCCACTGCTTTTCAGTCATTTACTCTGAATGCTGAATTTTCCTTCTTGAGTATAAACAAATAAAAAACAAAGAAACAATGTGAAACGAGAGACAGCAGCAGCAGCAGCTTAATAAATACCAGACGAGAAACGAAAAATAAAATGCAAAAGAAATAGAAGACACTGTGGTGGTTCACATTATAACCCCCTGAATCAAAATTAACAAAAGATTTATTTTGGAAAAATTGTTGAATCTTTAATAAGTCACGCCAACCTGTCATTTTCCTATGACAGTATTCCACTAAGGGTGTTATCTCTTGCACCTGACTAGGTGCTGTACCTCGGTGGTTAAGATATTGCCCTCTGTATCAAAAGGTTACAAGTTCAAATCCCAGCATCACCAAGCTGCTACTGCTAGGCCCTGGAGCAAGGCCCCTTAACCAGAAGTCCCCAAACCACGGCCTGGGGGCTGAATACGGCCCACCACCACATATGGAACAACAATGCCAGAAACATATTTGAAAAAATGTCATTTGAAATATATGTTTTACTCGTATCTGTATTTAATAAACAAAAATTTCCAATAGTTATGAATAGAGGTCGAGGCACCGATAGTTTGCTGAAACTATCGGCTATTGTTTTTCCCTACAATAGTAGTTTTTCCGGCTTTCGTCCGTTGTCATTATGAGAGCGGCCTCTAGAGGCGAATCTGCGTGCTGTATGTTTTTACACGTGAGACAGCGTGAGTGCTATATTATATTTATTCATTATATCATTATATTTATTAATGAATATTTGCATATTGATTTCCTTTAGCACATTTTCATAATTCAGTACTTTTTTTTTTGTAATACAGTTTAGTAATATTTTACATGGAATCTTATGTTTGTTTGCTATTGGTTGATTGATCGGTTATTGGCCTAATAATTGGTTAGATTCACCCACCAACTATATACATATGCATAAGTAAGTAAATGTTTTGATTTCAATAGCAATGGATATGAAAAAATTTCTTTATGCTCTTTTAATAGGCTACATGTCTCTTAAATAGTGATGTTCTCTATACGGTGCAGAACAAAATAATAAACTAATCTTGCGTTGGGAGGCAAAATAAATACATTTAAAAATCATCATCACTCCAGCCCATGTCATTTCATGTGACCCTCTTCTAAGTCGCTCTAAATAAGGGCATCTGCCAAATGCCATAAATGTAAATGCACTGTTGTACACACTGAGTGACAGTGTGGCAGGATATTGTGTGTGCATGTGTGTGTGTGTGTTTGTGTGTGTGTGTGTGTGTGTGTGTGTGTGTGTGTGTGTGTGTGTGTGAAAGTCAGCGATGTGGTGGGTGTAAAGTGTGTTTTACATTTCTTTTGAACTTTTCAGACAAACAGCAAGCAGAAGAGGTCTAAACACATGTGTGTCCATCTCTGTGTTTCATTATACCACACACACACACACACCCTAGACTCTCTCTCTCCACTTCTCTGGCCATGCCGTTTAATTTGAGGAGATTAAAGGATGGACCGGGAGGAGCAGATGAGGGAGCTTTTCTCTCTGAGCCATATTTTCTCTGGCTTACTGTCACCTCAGGCCACATGGTACAAAGCCTCTGACCTACAACAGCCAGACGCTTACGTCAACCCCACCGGGAACACGGCGAAAATCTGTCAAAAACAGCTAAAGCAAGGTGTTGCACGTGAGAAAAAAATGTGTGATTTGCTAAGTAGTGAAATAGACTATGCTAATTTTAACACTGCAGAATAGGAACGTGCATCTCCATAACTGAGGCCGATGTGATTCGCATCTCAATGCATAGACAGTGATGCGATACATTAAAGATATTCTTTTATTTCTTTGATTCAGACAGAGCGCAATTCACCAATTTACTTAAGTGCCTTCTAACACATGGCCCTTAAACAAACAGGCAAAAAAAACAAGAAAAACGAATTAAAACTAGATGTTCTTTTCCTGTTCTGTCTCCAGAAAGTTACAGCTCTACCTCTGCCATGTTAATCTGTATTCTATGTGACTTTCAGGACGCGCCTCGGTCTCCGTAGTATTGTGATGTGTCATATTCACGTAGATTGCGCTCGAGAAACCATTTAGTGAGGAGAAAATAATCTACATATCAAATTATCGGCCACTTATTTAATAATAAAAATATTCTGCTAATAATTATATATAAGTAAATCGTTTTTTTTCGGTGCGAATATGTAAAAAAACGATGCATCGCGATACAAATACCAACTTTTATTCCACATTAAGGTCACATTTGCTGTTCCTGTACAACCATTTCCTGATTATACTGTACGTCTTACACATGCGGCTTCACAACCAGAAAGGCCGATACAGTTTTCATAGCTGTGTGCAGCGACTGTAATGTATAACCAAAGAGACAGGCTAGACCAACACTAAACACATATTAGAAAGAGAGAAACAGAGAAACACAGGTAATTACTGTGAGCAAACACAGGCATGCTGACACAAGACTTCACAAATTGCAATGGCACCACAGGGACTATTTTTACATGAGTATTGATGAGACAACACAGGACTGCAGGTGATGTTGAATGGGGAGAGACAGGGAAGCGGAGGAGGAGGAAAATGAAAGAGGAGGAGACACAGGAACATCTCTGATCCTCTTAGGATGGGCTTTGTCTATCATCAGCACACGTTTTCCATTGCGAGGAATAGATTGTAAGAATGGAGGGCAGTTAAATGTTACTCACAATAAACAGTAAACTGATTCAGGATTTGGTGATCAATTGGTGCTAATTTAGATCTTCCACTCCAACCTATGTAGAATGAGTTTTTGGAGGTGGATATGGGCACCATCAATTCATATCGGTACATCGGCATAAAAGGTAACAATGTGATGCATCGATTTCAAAAAGTGTGCAGCATATACCAGTTATGGAAGGATATTCTGGACAATATTATCGTAATAGGTGGGAGTCGTATCGCGTCACATCGGTAGCTGCATCATACATATCTTTAATGTATCGCATGTAGGTTATGCATCGAGTCGGAGATAACTCAGATTTTGGATTACATCTCAGAAAAAAAATCTCTCTGAAACAAAAGAAACAACACAGGATCGAGCACTTACAATGTTCATGAGTGTAAGCAGGTACTTCTCGACATGTTGGGCTCCATGGAACTGCACCACCGAATCATCAACCCCGAGTAGCACCTCGATGTTGTAGGCTCGCTCTGGAGACTGACGCCGAGCTCTCCGACTCTGGTTCACACTCCGCTCTACTCCTTCGTACAGAGTCTCCAAATCCAGTAGACCTCGAAGATCAGCACCTGGAACAGACAGAAGCTAAAGAATGATATGGGCTGAATACCTGCTGTCTTTTAGTGAGAAAAAAGACAAACCTTTTTAGAAGCTATGTCAGATCATTTTCTGCAATCATAGATCAAATATTTTGGACTTCCGAACCAAGTATATAAGCACTACTGACAAAAATACATATTGGAGAATGTTATGATGGAGCAAAGCCGGGGCTGAGTTTTTTTCCAGCCTAGACTTTAAACTCATGCAGCTTATCAGTAGCTGATTTGTCAGGTAATTACAAAGACTGAAACACCACCTGGATTTGGGCAAACATATAAAAAACACATCAACACTTCATCCTTTTCCCCAAAAAAACGCTTTGTAAGGGAAATAGATAACCTAAGCATTAAAGAACAGAAACCGAAGAAGAGCATACGTACAATTATGGGGCTATTTCTTTTTTATGGCATGGCTGTAATTGAAAGGAAACAGGGCATGAACTCTGTGTAGCTTAATGGACATAAAAATAACTACACACCGCCCATCCAGCTACACCAGGTGTGTTTGTGCATGCATGATTGAGTGTACCTTTGGTCACACTACACTTTTTATTGCAGTGATTTCCATTCCATGCATGCGAATAGTGGAAAAAAGAAAAAAACACATGCTCGTTTCCTGCGGATTTGTATGAAATGAAGACCTTTGACCGAAAGAAGATCGATACTGTAAGATGGGACCTCTTTAGACGATACAAGATGAAGAAGCACTGATTATATCCCTGTGACAGCATCCCGTATACAGCAAAGCTTCGAAACAGTAGAAAGTCAACTCGTATGCGGTTTCGCAGCAGGTATCTGAGGAAATTTTGCATGCCCAGTGTGACTGCAGCCTGCGTGTGAATGTGTGTGTGTGTGTGTGTATGAGTGTGTGCATAATAGTTCATTTCACATCATTCATATTATGCCATCAATGAGATTGATGAGCTATTAATAGACACCAAGTGCAACTAAATTGATTAGACAACAAATTTGGAACCTGCAATGAAAAAAAAAACATGATTATAAACTGAAAGGATTAATAAAGATCAAGAAATCATTTGAAAAAACGATACGATTCTAAAGACAGACTGCCTAAAAAACCCCAAACGTCGCGACGATACACGTGACATCGAACGCAACCCGGTGCTCTTCCCTCGTCCATGTGAGAGAGAACAGAACAAGAAGAATGCAGCATCTCCATCCTCATCTCCATCACCCCGTCAGCTGGGGGCATCATCTACCATCTGATTATATAACGTTGCCCTGGCAACGCGCTCACGGGTAAAACAATGCTCGGCGCAGGCTAATATTGGCTCAGTGCTCACTTCCTTATTGGAAGATAATCCTGGAAGTCAGACTGAAATTCATCATCTTAACACCCAGTGTCTGCTGCACGTTATTAAAGCATGGCAGAGCGAGACAAAAAAAAAAAAAAAAACAACATGCCAAAAGATCCAAACCGAGACAGACACAGAGGTGTTGTTTATTTTGCTTTTTTTTTTTTTTTTTTTTTTTGGTGTGTAAGATTTTCTAAGGCTGCAGCTTCATTCCACTGCCAGGTGTTCCTGTCTGCAGGGTGCATGTCAGCAGATTTTCCCCTGGCCGTGCTAACAAAATTAACCCAAAAAGTGAACATGAAATCAAAAATCTCTGTTTTATACACTTTATATATCTATTTTGCATTTAAGCATATATAATGTGTGTGTGTGCAATTGTGACCATGTGCATTACCACGTCTGCGATTCCTTCATGGCTAGCAAGTTAGTAAGCAGAGCGCAAATGTGAAATTCTGCGGCAAATCTTCCACGGAGGCATTTGACGTGACATACGTTTGACATATGGCGATGCTGCAATGAGTCGCTCGAGGTGTTTTGAGTGGCATACACACTTCAAGAGTGGAAGAACATCACCTGAAGACGTTGAGAAAACAGAAAGACCTTCAACGAGGTCAATCCCCCCCCGAAATTGTCGAAACCAATGTTTGGCAACTCGTGCATGATGACCGTCGGAGAACGATCCACATGATCTCCCTTCGCAATCTTCCTGAGGATAAAGCTGCTCGATGTTTTGACACCACTGCGGAGACCTAGAGTAGCAGAAGGTGCTTGCCACGCTTTGAAAAGAAGACTTTCAGGAAATATACCAGATGTGGCAAGTTTATGGACAACCACACGTTGTCCCTATCTGCTATTAGCATAACCTCCACTCTTCTGTGAAGATGTTTCACTAGATTTTGGCATGTCTATGTGGAGATTTGTGTTCATTCAGACACATGGGTGTGAGTAAAGTCAGGTACTGATGGATGGTGAGGTGGTGAGAAAGCCTGGGGTGCAGTCAGTGTTCCAATTCATCCAAAGGTGTTCAATAGAGTTAAGGTCTGAGCTCTATACCAGAAAATCTTCCACTCCAACACACTGAAAGCATATCTTTATAGAGCTTGCTTGTACGCAGGGGTGCTTTCATGCTGGAACAGGTTTGGGTCTCAAAGTTCAAGTGAAGTGAAAATTCAATGCCACCACATCCAAAGACATCTACTGTATACGATTGTGTGTGTTCAACTTTGTAGTAACTGTTAAGGAAGAACCACAAAGTCAGGTGTCCCAATACTGTTGTTCATTGTGAATAGGGATGATATAATATTCAGAACATCTGCTTTAAATAATACATTCATATATTAATGGTTATGCAAGATCTTCTCAAGTGAGAAGGTCACTATTGTTTGTCTTTCAGTACTTTATGACTTGGAGCTTCCATCTGAAATATATTCGTTTCTAGTTGGAAAGTGTAGTTAGCTAACTCCTGAATCTCTTCAATCTGGAACAAATGAAATATTGTTTTAGAAATTCCATATGTGAGCCACAAAAACCTTTATTTTTCAAACAAAAAGTGTAATACTTCAAGATGAAGGAATTTATAAGATGTTTTCAATATTTAACACGTCTTCAATCTTCAGTTACATGCCAACCAGAATGATTTACCCATTATTCTCTGACAAGACCTTTCTCATCATGTTGTATCATGATTCCATGTTCTTACATCCCAGCTGTAGAACCAACCCGAAGTCTCTTTGATCTCCTGTTGAAAAAAAAATTTTTTTTTTTCTTTAATCTGTTTTGCTGGAGCAACCTCAAGGCATCTTTATCTTCTGCTAGAGCAAATGCTGAACCCCTTCTCTGGACAACACCTTTATACCATCTGGATGCCTCTTCCAAATGTTTGAAGAACGTTCTGGAGGAGTATTTGCTCTACTGTGGTAGAGAAGTCTAGACATCTCCCTCCTCTAGAGAACATATCTTTTCTTAGATTCCTTAGATTTCAGTGGACATTTCATCTACATTGAGTGTTTTTTGTCCATCAATTTTCCCTCCTGCTGGAGAGTGGGCTGGATATTTGTTTGATTTCTTGCCAGAGAGGACATTAGACATCTTGTCTTCCTGCTGAAGAGAATGCTCAACGTCACTTTATTTTCCTGCCAGAGAGAATAATAGATATTTCTTTGTCTTTCCACTGAAGAGAATGCTAGACATCGCTTTGTCTTCCTACTGAACAAATTTCTGGACATTAGTTTGTCTTCATAATGTGACGAATCCAGGACTTCACTTTTGTTTCTGCAGGACAGATTGCTGGACAGTGCTTGGTTTTCCTGCTCGAGAGAATGCTGGACATTGTTTGGTTTTCCTGCTGGAGAGAATGCTAGAGATTCCTTTGACCATCTGCTGGGAAGAATGGGCAACATTGCCTTGCCTTCCTGCTGGACAGATTTCTGGACATCAAATTGTCTTTCTTTTGATGAGTATGTTGGCCATATTTGCATATTTGCTCTCTTGCTTGATAGAATGACCAACATCTCTTTGCTTTACTGCTTGGAAAAATGCTGGACGCACCTTTGTATACTCTGATGCACATAATGTTGGACATCTCTTTGTCCTCTTCATTGAAAAAAAGACATGGATACCTTTTGCTCTGCTCTTGGGGAAAACACTTGATGTCTCTTCGTTCTACCTCAAGAGCTTTTTGCATTCTGACAGGGGCAACATCGCCCTTATCAGGGCATGAGGCTGCTTTGTCGTTCAACCTTTATAAATGTCAAGATTGTCTGGAAAGAAAGGAGAGGGCATGAACTAATGCAACAGGGCGCAAGAATGAGAATGAGACGGAGAGAAGAGATCCTGGAATACATGGCGAGAGATAATTGTATTGCTGCCTCATATTCTAACACTGTATTGATTAGAATGGTTCCAGGAAAGTCCAGGACTGATTTTGTAGAATCTGTGTTTCTGCTTTTGTTTTCCTTTGCTAGAGAGTTCAGTCAAATTGGAAAACCAGAGAACCAATTCTCATAATTGAGTAGTCTGGAGATCACTTCCACCAAACTATGCAGTCTCAGGCATTAGGTATGGAAGCGATCCACACATAAAGAGGAACGTGATTAGGTCAAGTGACTTACTGACTCAAGTCAAGTCAAGTCAAGTTTATTTCTATTGCGCTTTTCACAACAGACATTGTCTCAAAGCAGCTTTACTAAATTTAACAGTTAAGGTGAACGATGTGCATTTAATACAGCAGCCATTGACGGCTGTGGCATGGAAAAACTCCCTTAGATGTTATGAGGAAGAAACCTTGAGTGGAACCAGACTCAAAAGGGAACCCATCCTCATTTGGGTGACATCAAGAGTGTGATTATAGACTTTAAACAATACAGAACACTGGAGAGTGAGAACTAACATGAGCACTGGAGTATAAGATTATGAGTAATGTCCTTTCTACAGTCATTTGAGATTATGGAACCAGGAGCTACTGAGCAACTCATAAAATAGCTCAACATTTGCGATCATCACAGATCCAACACCAGCTTCTCCATGCAAGAGCCTTTAAACACTCAAAGAGGTCCAATGTCCAAACTCAATCTGAGGTGAAATGCAAATGGTGCTGGTAGGTCTCTAGATGGTTGCGGTTGGATGTTTGCGGGGTCGACATCTACTTCTTTAAAGCAGGGTGTATAGGAGGCTACTGAAGCAGCCCTTGGCTTCAGTATTTGAGAAGACAGTCTCCATTTGAGTATAGATCATTTATTTTGGCACGTCGTTGATTCACAAGCAGTCAGATTCAACATGAACAAGCATATATATATATATATATATATATATATATACCATCTGGACCACCTGGATGTATGTCGTTTGATTACATTATGTAATCAAACACTCAAATCATACACTCATCATTAAGAATTATTGAAGTAAAAGTGTGATGTCATCTGACATCTGCCCACACATAGAGCTATGTATAGCTAACATCACGGCAATGTTGAGGAAAGGCACCGTCACATGGTTAAAAATGCGATTTTGAAAGCCTCCATGTTCACAGTGTGACACAAAAACGGTGTTTTCAAATTGATCCACTTTGGAAAGCGTTTTCAAAGAGCTACTAAAAAAGCAGTCTCAGTGGCCCGACTGTGGTCAGTGGCTACCATGGGGGTCAGACTCTTTATTATTCTATCAAACCTTCAAACAATTCACCTTTTTTTTTTACTATTTTGGTGTGATTTGTAAAATAATTATATGCCTACCATATATATATATATATATATATATACCATGTATATCTTCATCTTCGGGAAGAGGGTGAAGTCGGCAGGAGCCAAATCAGGTGAGATCATGTGGATTGTTCTCTGACATCATCATGCACAAGTTGCGAATGTTTTCAACATTTTTGGGGGTTAAGCTCTTTTAAGGTCTTCCTGCTCTCTCGTCATCTTTCAGTGAAGTTCTTTCGTTCTTGACGCGGGTGGGCCACTCGAAACACCTCAAACGACTCGGTGCAGCATCACCGTATGTCAAACGTATATCATCTAAAACCTCTCTGTTTCACACAGTGTTTTACATTTGCTCTTTGTTCTACCTTGATGTCCAGGATGAAATTAAAGACGTGGTAACATGGTGGTCAAAAATGCACCAGTTATCTCCATCAGTCATACCACCTGGTATGTAGTGATAGCCAATGACTTCATCACATGAAATACAGGAGCTGAGATCACTTAACTTCCTAAACAAGGCCTCAGCCAAATAGCATTTGCATTACATTACCTCCTACGTGTAGACTCGGGTTCTGATTCCTCACGCCAGCTTTTCGCAGCAACAAAATGTGCTCTGTTTTGGACTAGACTAACGGCAAGAATGCCCTCCTAAACCTCTTTCGGACTTTCATGGGACAGAAGCACAGTAATTAGCTCAACTTTCTTGTGAAAGGATCATGAAATCTGGTGTGGGCTGCATGGCTACAAATTATTGTTCAACAACATTCTTTTTTTTCCTGCTTGAGCCAAAGAAGGACTCTATGTTCCCAAAGAAATTCCTCTGTGTGAAAGAAAATCTGAGATAACTTCGAAAGCCCAGCCCTTCGAAAAACAGAAATTGGTCTCAAACACTGGATGGACCAAGTGTGAAAATGGTTTCTTGCATCCGTCAGGTTTCTTTAATTCCAGAGCTAGATTACTGCCCCAGACAATTACTCCATTATGAAGAAACAGAGAGACAGAAAAAGACAGAGAGGAGAGGAAAAAAACAGGAGCATGTCTTAGTTTTCATCAACTAAACACGATTTCATTACTGAATGATCCGAAGCCAGAAGCTTTAAAACTGCTTCAGGTTTCCAGCAGAATGATAAAACACTGTGGCATTGCAGAGCAGCTCGAGGGTTGATCTGGCCTGGATTAGAAACAAGTCCTGGGAAATGAGCGAACATCGCAAAGTTACTCCTAAAGTGAAATCCAATTGTATATGACATGTTTCACGCCATTCTCACCTGAGCAACATGTGTACAACAGGAATTCTGTAAAGACACTGATGTATGCAAAGGAGGAGAGTCTAAAAAGACATGATTTATTCTGTACTTAACACACACACACACACACACACACACACACACACAAAGCAATAACTTGCAACAACTCTGGCTATACTTCTATAAAAATACTATTAAACAGGGTCTTGTACAAATTTCCCCTTGATTGACCTTTGGGGACCTTAAATTATTTTTTATTGAGATGTGTGTGTGTGTGTGTGTGTGTGTGTGTGTGTGTGTGTGTGTGTGT